>JACSYO010002097.1:600000-627500 GCA_016806645.1 Ophiodon elongatus
TTGTGTATACTTGAGTTATCAATACTGTAACGTGCTTTTTGACAATTGAGGCAGTGTGATTTGTTCTATGTTGGGGGGAGGGGGGGGAAATGAAAAATGACATGTGCAATGTATGATTGTATACGCTTTTGAGAATAAACATAATTTAAAAAAAAAAAAACTACATTTAACCAAACAAACATGGCAGCAGTTTTGAGAAAGTTGAGAAATATCAGCGCTAAAATAAACAAATAAAAAAATCAATACAAATTAAAAAGGCGTTATCACTATTTTTACAGCAGTTTGGGCTTCAGTGTTGTGACCTCTGAATGACGTAAAAAAAAAAGTTACTCCAACTTTATCTTTATAAAGAGATTACACAACAAATCTGCAAAAAAAAAAAAAAAAAGAAACTTTGAATGTAACTGACCAAAGAACGAGGAAAGAGTCGCAAAGTCTATTAAAACTTTCACATTTGTTTAGTTTTCCCTGCTGGTTTTGTGTGTGTGCCGCGTCCTGTTTTAATGACCACCGCGGCTGAAGACGGAGAGCAGAGGCCGTGTTATCTGTACATACACGTCGGGCTGCGTTTTAATGAGAATACGTTGGGCTCCAGGCGAGCACATGCAGCATGTACAAGGTAGACTGTGGAGGCATCAGGAGACGATGTCATCCAGACATGAGGCCACCCTACTGCGGTTATTCTACTTCCTAGTCTGCATCCTATGCCGTGGGTTATCACGACCTGGTGGATATTTATGTGGTCCAGGAGCATATCCTGCCTGAAAATATATATGTTTTATACTACAAAAGAGATATCATGAGTGTTTTTGAATGTTTTTTTGTTTTCTTTTCTCTAATCGAACATATTCACACAGTAAAACTTAAATCTGTAAATAGGATTATTGCCCCTGATTTCTCTCCGAGGTGAAGTACTGGGGAGTTAGTTTTCCATCTCCAGAGCCGGTCTGCTCCTGGCTCCTCTCGCCTTCACCCCGGTGCTGAAAAATGATCCGCTCCCTGTGCGGCCCTGGTTTAATGAGTCCTTGCAGCAGAGGGAGAGGGGGACACACTGCTGGAGTGATCGCAGTCACTTACCAACACAAACCCAGGTAATTCTGGATTATTGGCGAGCGTATTTGGCTGTCTGAGCCCCCCCCCCCTGTGTGACAAACAGGAAGAAGCAGTGAGCTAGTTCACCTTCTCTTTTCCTATTAGCGTCGCTCCTCCTTCACTGTGTCCCTCACCTCCTACCTCTCTTTGTCCTCCACTCGGTCCCTCCTTGATTCATTCGGATCGCTCTCACACTTCCTCAGCTGTAATGCGACCATCCGGCTTGAACTTCTCTCTACCCCCCCCCACCCGCTTTCCATCTCCACCCGTTTCCCCTCCCTTAATTCCTGCATCGCCAGCCTCTCTAACTCTTTCTCGCATCCTCACCTTCGATGCATCATATTTTTTTTTTTTAAAAGCATTCTCTTTCATACAATTTGCGGAGCTTTCTCTGGAAACGGACATGCACCGTGGGTGGAGATGATTCTCATTAGGGTGGAGCGAGCTGGCCCCTGGCAAACCTTAAAGGGTGAGCGGGCTGGTGGCCCAGCTCACCTGTGGCTCCACCACCGGCGAGAGCAAAACCGGCGCCTGGTCGCATGAAAATAATGAGTCCTTGCGATGCAAATAGAAGAGAATAGAAAGGGAAACATCGTTACCGTGCTCTAAAAACAACTGTCAGGGTGGAAGGCTGTCCTGTATGCAACAGTCTGTGTGCTGCGTCGATATGTGTGTTATGCCGAAGCTACAAACTGAATGAAACTGATTAAACTCACGTTAGAATTGTGTCTTGTTTTAAATCACTTCCTGTCTCTAACAGGCTTCAGTCTGATGTTACTGTAGGTCTCCCATTAAGCTCCAACATACACCAAAAAAAAAAACAGAACCACATGATTTTTGGTCAACGTGTCTCCCTCTCTCCCTCCGTGTCTTCATCCTGTCTGCCCCCCCCCCCTCCAGCAGTGGTCAGCTGCAGCGGTCACGGCACCGCTGGACAGCACTCCGCAAGCACAGGACACACAGACTCGTTGCCAGGCAACAGCAAAGATCATTGTGTGTGTGTGTGTGTGTGCGCGCCCGTGTGTCCACATGTGCGCACAACTCTGTGTGTGTGTGTGTGTGTGTGCTTGTCTGCTCCTCGCATGTTTGTGTGTGTACCTGTGAGTGTGTTAATCATTAAGAATAAACATGTTTGGCTGCCTGTAGCTGTGTGAGGCAAACAGACATGCTAATGTCTCCACTCCCGTTTACACTTCATCAAACGATATTAAAGAAATTTCACGTTTTTTTTCTTTTTTAAATTCATAGTCGTATGCCGTCCGATCAGAAGAAGGGTGAAATCAGCGTTATATTTCACATTAATTCAGCTGGCAGAGCTGAACGGGGTTTTGAAGGAATTATGATGTTTCAGGAGGTTGTCAAGAATGGGTTTCATTGTAGCAGTTTTATGTCAATACGCGAGGAAAAAAACTCTCTTCAGTGTCTTCCACAGAAACACCAACCACTTCCTGTCTTCAAAAGGCCGATAATATCTTCAGGATCCGTGTGAGCAAAACACACACACACAGGCGCGCACACGCATACACACACGCACGCACACACGCACACAAAACAACCCCATAATTTCAGCCCGCCCACCCCGGCTTTGCTAATGCTGATCCGTACGGAGTCGATGCTGCTCATAAGTGACTTGTTTCATGCTTCCATATGCCGAGGGGCGTATGAGCAACGCCGTGTGTGGACGTCGCTTGTATGAGTTTATGCACAACGGTGTCTTGCGCACACATGCAGTGAGTCAGAGACAGAGAGTCATTACACGAGCGGGCTCGTGCGCGTGCGTGTTCACGGGCGCGCGCGAGTGCTTTCCCGAATATGTCTCTAGAGTGTTTATTATATCCGATACAGTACCTCTTTCTCGCACCACATATTTCTGTGCCGATCGATTCTTCTGACTCCCGACAAGACAATAATCGCACCTCCCTCCCTCTCTCCTTCCCTCCACCATTATTACTGCCCTCCCCGAGGAGCGCAGCGCGGGGATGGAGGGATGGAAACCGAGAAATGGAAGGAAGGGAGGACGAGGGAGAAGGAGGAAATGGCCACTGTGTGTTACTTCCTTTTTTCTCCTCCAGAATCGCGCCGATGGAGGGAGAAAACGGGGAGATGGAGACGAGGAAGATGAAGACGAAGACGAGCAGATGCTGAAAATTTAGGGGGATTTTTGGGTTGGGATAATGGTGGAGGCTGGGAGACACGATAGAGGGGGTTTCAAAGAGAGAATATAAGGGGAGGAAAAAGACAGAAAATGGCAGGGGGAGTGATGGGACAGTAGGGAGGATGCTTGAGAGGGAGGGAGGAAAAAAAACAAATGAGGAGAGAAGATGAAAAAATACACTAGCAAATGACAAACAGGCAACAACAAGAAGAAGAAGAAAAAGTAGGAATCTGGGGATAATGGCTGAAGGTGGGAAAAAAATAACGAGGTGTGGTGGAAAAGGGAATTTGAGGGTATAAAATCAACCCCCCCCCCCACTCCCAAAATAAAAAATAAATGGAAGCGGGGATAGGAAGAGCAGAGTTAGTGAGTAGTGAGAGGGGGGGGGGGCTGGGACAGTTAGTGAGGAACAGAGGAAAGAAGTGCACAAGCAAAGGAAGAGGGACACTAATTTAGAACAATGAGAGAAGTGAAGTGAAATCGAAAATAATTAAAGTGAGAAAAAAAAAGGACACGCGTGGAGCGAAGTGAACTGTGAGACGCTGCGTCCTTGCAGGAAATAACAGGAAGTAAAAAAAAAAAGATAGTGACAATTGGACTAACAAAGACACAGCCTCGCCTTGATGGTGTGTGTGTGTGTGTGTGTGTGTGTGTGAGCGATTGGACGAGGAGGGAGGGGGGGTGGGGGGGGCTAGATTGTGTGCAACAGAGTCGATGACAAAATGAACAGACAAGACCAAAAGATGAGATGAGATCAGAAGAGAGAAAGAAAAAAGATCAGATTAAAAAACACAGTTTCGTGTCCGAACTGACACGGACGTGTCATCACATCAACGGCGAACAGGAAGGAGAATAAAGACTCGTGGATGAAAGCATCATAGTAATTCCTCCTAAAATCAAAGTGTATTGTGCTGTCCCGAAAGAGACTACATTTGAAACTACTCCCGTGTGATAAAAACTGTGTTAATTGTGTGTATTTCTGTCTGAAAACATGCATTTGTCTCGTTAATTTGCACACGAAAATAAAACAAAAATAATAATAAAAAGAAATTATAATAATAATAATCAATATAATGCTTGAAATGTCTTTCAGACCCTCAGTACTAATTCTTACTGCCTCATTTTCAGCTTGACCACCACGTTCATCTAAACAGGGCTGAAAGGATCTCATAAGTCCAGAGATGGTAGAATTTTTCTCCACCCATAGGAGATCATATTATCCTTCAATTTGGAGTTATGAGGTTGTCATGTGACTGCAGGGATATTTATGTTCAGACTGTTTGGATTCGGGGTGAAAATCCCAGTAGTTTGTGTGTGTGTGTGTGTGTGTGTGTGTGTGTGTGTGTGTGTGTGTGTGTGTGTGTGTGTGTATGTGTAAAAAAACCACCCCGTCTAAAAATCCAGCCTTTCCTGTCTGATTTTGTGACTCCGCTGATTCTGATTCAGGATCTGATCCCGCGTCTTGATGCAAAACTCATGAATGAACGACTGTATGAGGCGCGTTGAAACCCGCCCGCCGTCCTCTCCTCCAGCCGCGGAAACCCCCGGTGATCTATGGCGCGTGCTGCGAGCCGTTAAGACGGTTGGGTTTACAGGTTTATCGATTGGACCCGACTTAAATTGGCTCCCAATTAAACAGAGCGCTTATTTGACCTCTTTACCCCCTTCCTGTCCTCTCCTTTCCTGTCCTGTTAAATACCCCCCCACACACACACACCTCCATCTCCTTATTCTCCCCCACCTCCCTCGCAGCCAGCTCCTCTCCATCGACACATCCATCTCTCGCTCAGTGTAATACCTCTACTCCCTTCCCCCCTCCGTCTACGGTCGTCACCCCATCCCCATTTTCTGTTACCGCCACCTTCTCCCCTCTCTCTCTCTCTCTCTCTCTCCCACTCCATCACCATACCAGCGTCTCCTCTCGCCGTCCATTTCGCCACCTTTCCCCACATCTGATCTTTCTCTCTTTCTCTCAGTCCATCCATCAATCTCTCCTTAAATAACAGCGATGAATTATTAAATGTATTTATTCAAACACCATTAATTATAAAATAAAGCCAGCTTGGCGGGCCCGCTCGCTTTGGCTGAGGCCCGGTGTCAACCGGATGGGGAGGGAAGAGGAGAAGAAGAAGAAGAAGAAGAAGAAGAAGAAGAAGAAGAAGAAGAAGAAGAAGAAGAAGAAGAGGTTGGAGGGGTAGGAGCAGTGGAAGGTGAGCTGGTTTTGTGGTTAGGTTTGGAAATGGGGGAGAGAAAAAGAAGAGGGGGGAGGTGAAAAGGAGGGGGGGGGAGGTTAGGAAATTGGTGTGGCTAGCGGAACAGCTCCCCTCCCTCCCCACCACCCCCTCCCTCTCGCTCCCTCCTTACCCTCCCTCCCCCCTTCCCTTCCCCGCTCTGCTTTGTATTCTGCGGAGATGACAGGGGGAAAGCTTTATTGCTCTGAGTTGGTATCGATCGGGGCCCCACAGAGGGGGTAGCCAGACCCACGCACACCGGAGGCCCTTTCGCAGAGGCCGCTGACTCCTACTCCATATTTTCCCCGCCTCACCCCTCCCGGCCCGGCCAAACACACCCATCCCTCTCCTCCCGTTTCCACCTCGCTTTTCTTTTTCCTCTCACTTGCTGGGCTCCTTTTTCCCGTTCCGAGAGGTCAAGAGGCGCGGGCGGCTTTTATTTCCCTGCGTGCGACGCCGACGCGCCCCGGACACAGAGAGACTCGCACCGGCGACGCTCGGAGCGTAAATGAGGGGGAATGAAAACACGATTTTCGCTCTCGCAAAACACTTTCCACGCAGACGCACGCGATCAGAGGTGAAGCGCTCATACTCATATGTAGCGGCAACTCACACTAAGACGCACACACACACACACACATGCGTTGCCATGACACAATCCCAGGCTGCGGGGCTGAGCTGCTGTCCTGACCAGTTGCATCAGAAAATCCCTAATCTGGGAGCGTGACCGTCCTCAGTTCCAGCAGGCAGGGATCAGGGCGCTCCGGGCAGATTCAGAATTTAAGGATAAGATGGGATGGGGATGCAGGTTTCTGAAATCACCCCAAGGCACGGAGGGATGGGATGGAGCCAGGGATGAGAAGGGGTGGAGGGGGTGGGTGGAGTGGTATGATTTGCCCCCCCCCGGTCCCCATCCCTGTGCCCCTACTCACTGTGCACCCAACTTCCCAGCATTCCTAGGGGCCGAGGGCCAGTGGAGAAACACGGAGGCGGAGGAATTACATTTAGTTTTTTTTTTTTTTGTCCGAATGAGCTGCAATCCAAAGAAAAGCTTTGAGAATGAGGACTTTTTATCCCCTGACATGAAGTGCATTGCAATTTATTTAATTTGTTTTAGAGATGGAGAGAAAAGGATTGAGAGGTGGAGAGAAAGGGTATGGTCGTGAATTATCTTGCTCAGTAAAGGCCTTTACACCCTTTTCATACGATTAAATCTGTCTTTTATCGAATATTATGTTGTTTTGGTCTCAAATACTTTCACACGGAATGAGAATATTACGCAGAGAAAAAGCCACTTATTTTTGTGGAAAGAGGTTGATTTTAGGAGAATAAAGGCATCGACCAATCACGTTGTGCGGAACGGGTTGCGTTGCGCCTACATTTATGAAACAACAACAACACGAAGGCTCAGTAGTCCGAACCAAGACCAAAACTTTATTACTCCTTTGAACCTCGACAAACACAGACATGATCCGCTCCTTCTGTTCTTACCTTTCACAATAAAAGCCCCAGACATATAATATTTGCATTTCGCATTTTTGTGTGTAAAGGCCTTAAGAGTTGTTTTCATGATCCACAAGCATGAATTGGCCTTCTCTGATTGGTGGAGAATGAGCCAAGATATCTCCACACACAAACAGCCTGACCAATGTAGATTCCTTCAAAACAAGAACAACAACAACAACAACAGGAAAACAAATCAAATGTTTCAAGACCATAGACGACGTGGGATTTCAGCCTCCCAATTCTCCGGTCGATCTCCTAAATGTGTCACCTCCTGGCCACCGTCCCTGCCATTCCACTTAACAAACTCCATTTTGTTGAGGTTTGGCTGAACGAATCGGCGAGCCAGCCGCGGAGAGAGAAAGAGACAGAAAGAGAGAGGGAGAGAGAGATGGACGAATCGACGGCTGGAGGGAAGAATGGGTGCTCAAGGCCACCCTGCTCTGACCCCCCCCTACCCCCCCACCCCTCCTCCTTCAACTCTTTCGCTCCAGAGTGGCTGTTATCTCTCTATTTTTACACTCCTTCCATCAACAGACTGCCCCAGACCCACTTATGTTCACTCACCAAATGACACATGGACGGACACGCACACACCCGAGAAAATAAAAAAACACAATTACAGATGTAGACAACGACCGTGGATGCTGCCGAGCCGACTGCGAGTCCTCGGAGCGAGTGTATCCTTTAATGTGGGCCGTACGCGTTTGTGTGTGTGTGTGTGTGTGTGCGCGCCGCGTAACCTTTTACAGACAAATCACCTGCTGTTTGACCAGAGGGTTTTGATCAGGAGTGCTTTTTTTCTTCTGCATTAGGGCCGGTTTAGAGGTGCTTCTCTGAAATGTTGTGCTTCACTTTGTTTGCTTTTTTCAAAGGAAATCTTGTACACGAGGCGATTTTGACATTCAACTTGAGTGGACTCCTTGGGGAATAAAAATAAATAAATGAACGATGATAAAAGCTCGAGCCTTATCAAGGTTCAGGTGATTTATTTACATGTGAGATTTTCTTATTTCCCTCCATCAGATCTTTTTTTCTTTTTACTATTTCATAAGCAAAAAGGTTTTTCAGGCAGTTTTAGATTCCTGCTTTGATGTTTCTTATAGCACCTGAAAATATAGACCAAAAAAAAAAAAATACACTGAAAATAATCACATCAGGTTAACCATTACACACACACACACATACATACACACAATTACAGGCTTCCAGAGCAGAGATAATTGTAACAGCAATAGAGAGAATAGGTGTGTGTGTGTGTGTGTGTGTGTGTGTCATTGTATGGATCAGATCCATAGGGGGTAGACTATACAATAACGACCAATTTAATGGAAAAGTCTGTCTTCTCGCGGATGGAAAGTGTGTGTGTGTGCTGTTAGACCACAACACACAACAGGGATGCCAGCGTGATGCCATTATAGGTTTCACCATAATATTATGCCTGCCTGACGCTATGTGTCTTTATTATTTCTACTATAATCATGTCTTTTATTTTATGCGTGTGTGTGTGTGTGTGTGTGTGTGTGTGTGTGTGTGTGTGTGTGTGTGTGTGTGTGTGGGTGTGTGTCTGTGAGCGAGCCCGTTGGTCTTTATTCACTGTAGATGAAAGCCCGCTGGCACACACTGGACCACCACAGTGTGATGTCCAACTAAGACCCCTCTCTCCTTAACAAACACACACACACACACACAGACACAGACACAGACACACACACAGACACACACACACACACACACACACACACGCGCGCTGCCTGGCTGACTGACCTACCGCCATTTCACACCACTGACCAGTACAAATTGGATAAGGGTCCATTCTCTCTGCACCAGCACACTTTCACACACAGACACAAAGCGCACAAGTACACATATCTCACTCGCACACACTCACATACACACACACGCACACACAAACACAAACACGCTCTACAAAACAAGCTCAAAATGGCCGAAATGCTGTGGTTAGAGTCGGCCCCTCAGTGGCGAGTAAACTTACAGAGCACAGAGGGAAGGAGAGGCGAGATAAGGGAGGAAGGAAGGAAGGTGTGTGTGTTTGTTTGTGTGTTTGTGTGTGTGTGTGTGTGTGTGTGTGTGTGTGTGTGGTTTCTTTTTCTTCTCTTCTACGCTAAACTTTGATTACATTTCGGAGATCACCGCTCAAATTTTGTGTCATTTTTCTGTCCAGGATTTTTACAAAAATAAATGGAAAATTGGAAGTTGTGTTAGAAGCAAAGTTAAAACTATCCGAAATAATTTTCAAAAGGCTTCCCAGCACTCACTTAACTGAAACTGATGCCCACTGTGCTTGATGTTGTTGAGGTGCGGAACATGCTTCTGTGTCGCGGCCTTGGTTGTGTGCATTCTTTTCTTTCTGCTTAAAAGTTGTTTCCTATCCTCAATTTTCATCGAGCAAATTGTCTGTTTGTATCCATTCTCCCCTGTTCCCTTTGTTAAAACCCTGCATCTGTGTGTGTGTGTGTGTGTGTGTGTGTGTGTGTGTGAAATCACATGTTCTTCACATGACAGTTGACAGTGTGACCTTCTATACATCGACTCCCCAATTTATATAGTAAACATGATGCTGCTTCCCCTGACATCTTTTTTTGTATTTCTCACTCCTCTACTCATCTACTTTGTTCCGCTCTCTTAACAATCAAGTGTTCCACAAAGCTCCTGATAAAGTACCACAAAAACTGAATATCCAACATTTTCCACAAATAATAGGAGCTATCTTTTTTTAAACGAATGTGTCATCTACAGCAGGGGTTCTCAACCTTTATTAACTTAAGGTCCACTTCTGATTGTAAAAATATTTCCAAGGACGACCGTCCCAAATAAGTAAGAAAGATAATCCCAAAAAGGATAAAAAAATAAATAAAAATGAACTGAGCTATATGTGTCGTGATCGGCGTGGTGATATTCAAACGTTACTGGTCATTGAAATAATTATTTATTTATGCGAATTTCTTGAGCACATTTAGGCTCCTTTCAGACTGCAGATCTGATTTGAGAAACAAACTCTCGGACAGACTGTCCGCGCTGTTATTTGCAAGTAATCAGATCGGATTTGTGTGTCCAGACACCGGCAACCTATCTGCATGGGTTGCTGTGGTAACGACTTGGCATCAGTAACTATGTATCTTCGCCGGTGACGGGGCTTTCCAGCGTGGTGGCGTTCAACCCCGGAAAACAATGGCGCTGTCAAGCCGCGCTGCAGAACTCCTCCCTCGCACCAGACAAGCCCAGCGACGGAGGAGGCGGGTATAGATTGTGATGTTAGGGGGAAGCGGCAGAAAGGGAGAGCAGAGTGAAAGTGGAAAAGAAAAAAATATTTCGTCATCTGTCCACGGACTGTGTGCTCAGCACTCCCGCAATTTGTAATCTGATTTGAGCGCCCGGACTGAGACGCATCTGGAGAAATTGTTTCACAACCCACCTCCAAATGTGGTTTGGATCCGAATGGCAAGAATCGCATTTCATGTCGTTTTTTGCTGTCCAGACGTAGTGAAATCAATCTGGATACAATCTGGATGTGCCAAAAAACGGATCTGAGCTGGCTGTCTGAACAAGGCCTTGGATATAAAAATAACTAGCT
Source organism: Ophiodon elongatus (assembly GCA_016806645.1). Lineage (NCBI taxonomy): Eukaryota > Metazoa > Chordata > Actinopteri > Perciformes > Hexagrammidae > Ophiodon > Ophiodon elongatus. The sequence goes on from JACSYO010002097.1 coordinate 610,577, forward strand.
TTGAAAATCACCATTTTTTATTCAATCCAACTATTCGGCAGTACATCAGCAGCCTGCTTATAAGGCGCTCTGAGGCCCACCAGCGGACTGATCCACAGATTGGTTGCTGAACACTGCAGCCCCAACCAGACCCTCGGACTTGGTTTCACACATATCACTGATATATGATCTCGTTTCAATACAGCTGAAGCCATTGAACGAAGCTTTGCCAACTGACTTCCCCGAGGCCCATGTTGCTCGGGCTGCTGGTGGGGTTGTTGCCTCGATCGCCAAGTCTCTTTACAATTTCTACCTCCAAACTTGATTCAACTCATTTGAAGCCCTTGTATTAAAACCACATCCATGAACCGGGTCCAATCGTTCCACCTGGTGGTTCCCTACAGATGGCCTGGCCCTTATTCCCAACGTTTAGATGAAACCCGAGTAAGGCCGATACTCCTCCATGCGGAGCCTTTTTTTCTGGCCGTCCCTGATACTTTTGGTTTCACTCAGTTTGTACAGCCACCGACTCACTCCAGTGATAACACCCTTGACTTGATTCTATCGCGACGGACAGAGGTTTCTGCTCTGACTGTCCCTCTCCTGTCACATCAGTGGTGTCAGATCGCTTCCTTATTGAACGTGAAGCGACACCAGCCTGTCCTTGCGACGCCGGTGCTGATGTATTCACCGCTCGCCACATCGGTCCGTCAGCTCTAACTGCACTCGCTGAGCGATTGCCCGTGGCCCGGCTCCTTTCACCGCGGCGACAGGTCCTGTTGGACATCGCGCCCGTGACTGAAACACAGGCCTTTCTCGTCTCTCGGATTGAGCTGCAGCACCAAAACAAGAGGGTCTCTCTCTCTCTCTCTCTCTCTCTCTCTCTCTCTCTCTCTCCCTTTGTGTGAATTGAATTGCGTATTTGTTTGAGATTTGTCTGAGTCCTCTTCATGTGGTTCAGGTCTTCCACCTTGAAGTTGCTCAACGTCCTCCTGGATCCATATTGGTCTTGTTTACAATCTGTCTTTAATTTTGTCATCCCGATTGTCCATACTGTAATTGTATAAACTTGCTCTACTCTGCAGACCTGACCCCTATTGCATGTAGGTCTGTGCTCTTCTTGAGGATTCACCCGTAGAGTTTTTCCCGATCCACATTGAGCTCGGAGGGTGCCGTGCGCTGTGATTTGCAGTATTGGGCTACACAAATGAAGTTGAGTTGACTTGGTGTTCTCACCTCTCTATTCACTGTGATGAAACACTATTGATTGTGCGCCAGGCTTTCAATGCAGCAGCTCGGGTCACAATGCAGCGCGGTATATAGCATTACCCTTTGCTTCCACCCAGTCCCCACCCCACTCAGCTTCATATAGAGCTATGTAATTATAGTGTGGCCTTGCCATACCCCCCTATAGCGTCTAATTGTGTGGATGCCAGGACCGCATGCTGTTCGGGAGCGGCCGCATTGTGTACGTTTCAGATGTTTGCCTTCATGTGCAGGCCTGGCTTAATAATGTCCGTAAGAGCAGGGGAGTGGGGAGAAAAAGAATCATGTGTACTGCTGCATTATGACTTGTCTTTAAATGCTGTGCGGTATATCTATCTGCCAAAAAACTTAAGGCAAGCTAATAACATTCTACAGTTTTTAAATCCAGTCTACAAAGTGTGGTGTCATTATTTGTTATGATATTTCTTACATAAAAGATGTCCTATTTTTTTAAAATGTTTCTACTTATTTTTCAGTGAGGTAATCGTTGCTCCTGAGGAGTGATAATGTACCAAATAGAGGTGAAGAACGAGCTGAATTGGGGTATTTTGCTTGAAGTTAGTGAGCATCAGGTTAACATCATAACCTTCGTGAAGTCAGGATGTATTGCAGAGCTGTTGTATGAGGCCAGTGTTTCCCAAACCTGTTGTCTGGGGACCCACTTTTTAAAAATGACAAACCGTTGCAACCAGATCTATAAATCTATAAATATAAAGGGCAAATTTGTGAGTAAATTAACGTTCCTGACCATTTTTACTGTCATTTCTACATCACTTCATATTATCTTGAACAGGTAAATCAGCCCTTTCAGAGAAATATTCGTTTGATATACCACATTGTGTTATTGAAAACATTTACACATATTAATTCTTTACAAATGAGACCAAATAAATACATTTAGGCAGAGTTAACAGGCTAACTCATTCTTTTTTATTTCCTCTCATCAGTAAAACAAATTTTATATTAGATATTAAATGTTTTAAGTAGGCTACCATGATCAGAACAATACGAACATTTAGGCTTCCTGGTGTGTCTCAAAGATGTTCTGCTGATATAAATGTTAAATAAAAAAAACGAATTAAGTAATTCTGCCAATTTATTTGGGCGACCCTAATAAAAACTACAGACCCAGTCTTTAGGAATGACTGTATTAGTTTTAGCATGGTGGACCTAATAAACTGAAGACTGAGAGTATCTGTTAAACAATACACCGATCTAAATCATGAAAATCAAAGCAGCAGTTGACTTTTGTAACAAACGACAGCTAATGACACACACTATGTGACACTAAAATAATTAAATCATAGAGCAAAATACAACGTTTCTGTGTCTTCTCTACTGCACGCGTACACACCAGCAGAGTGCTGTTTCACTACATCGAAGCAGTTCAGAAAGTCAGCAAAAAGTCCCCTTAAATCCTAGAGAAACTAATTTAAAATGGATGTCTCCCAGTCCTCATATTTGTTCTTTGGCCGGTGGGGTGTGCAACTCTTTCATGAAGCCACAGGAGAGCTCAGCCTGTAATTGCTCAGCAGCATTTGTCCTGTGACTCCATTTAATCTGGTGAATTATTCTGCTGGCGTTAGTGATTGATGCTTTGATGAGCAGGCTGGTGATGGCTGGACAGGATGCTAATGTTTGACTGTAAACCGTCGCTATAAAGTCAAGGCACTGTATTCTGATCTGTAGATTATTAGAGGAACATCCGTGTGATGGGTGATTCTCACTTAATAACTACAACAATGTACAAATTCATGTTCCTGTGATAAACAAGCTACGTTTTGACATTGCTGAGGAGCACTAGTGATAATTCCATCAGGGCCTGTGATAAACTTAAAGTGCTGTCATTACCTCCGGCATTACATGATGAAAACTGCTCTAAACACTGAGCTGCTCCGGGTAGAGGGGTAACCAGGAAATGATGTGTGTATTAAAATAAATGTATTCACGCTGAATGAAAGAAGACAGAATACCTTTGCAGCACTGATTCAGACATCTTCTCAAACCGAAGGGCCAAGTGTGGTCATGATGTCACATCGGGTCTCTCTCTCCGGCGGCTCCCACCTGACGCTCAGTCTACATTCGTAAATCTGAATATTTGTACACCGGCGCGTGTGTTTGCACTCACAGTCGAGCCACGTGGCCCCGCTGTGTTTACATTTGTTGACTGGGGGCACGCGGGGCGATATCTCACGGTAATCGATGAACAAGGGAACGAGGGGGGGAGGGGTGGGGGGGAGGATAAAAAAATCGGTAAGGAAAGCAGGTTATCTCCTGTCATTAACTGAGGGATTCCCGCGTGGAGGGAAGGAGGGAGGGCCAGGCGGGTTGCGTCGGGGAAAGACCTGGATTCATTGAGAAAAAAACGCCGGGTGTTTGGCATGAAGAGAAAGCAGACAATTATCTATATTGATTAAAGCCAGCCAGCCAGCACAGGGAAGACAGAAAACTATGGCTGGATCAATAGAGAGGGAGAGAGGGATGTAGGGCACAGGATAGAGGGATAGTCGGAGACAGGCGAAAGCGGCGAAGGCTTGAAGAGAGACGAGGCCGCGACTCGACAGATGGAGGAGTGAGTGGAGAGACGGAGTATTAGCACGTGCGAATAATAAAGGTAAAATTAATTAAAGCCCGAGACGAGCGGAGGGAGTGAGAGGTGGCCAAGGAGAAGAAGAGATGACTGGCAAGAAATCTCGTGGCTTGGGGTGAGGTCGATGGATTTAACCGATGATGGTACAAGTGTTAATGAAAATGACGGGTGGGTATTTGATGACTTGGCATGTAATGTGCACGAGGAAGAGAGTGTAAGGAGATCAATAAGTAGACGGGTCCGCTGTACATGCAGCTGGGCGGATAAAAAAGGGAAAGAGGAGGAAAGATGCTAAAGAAGGGGAGGGAACGGGAGAAGACAGAAATGGAGTTGGGGAGGAAAGAGAGAGATGGGAACAAGGACGACGTTTGGTGAGATGTCGGTGACGTCATCCTCAGATGTTTCCGAGGGACCGGGAACCATCGCTGAGGGTGGTGGTCCTCGGAGACCGTGTTTCTGTTTTTGTGCTCATGTTACATTTGTGGATCTGAAAAAAACACATCTGGATCAAAGAGGCACCCAAACACCTGTCTCATACTGTACCTCTACAGGACGGTGTCCATACTGCACAAATACACCGCTTAGTTAGGCTTAGGCAACACTAGTATTTGGTAATGGTATGACAACAAAAGTACTTGGTTAGGTTTATGAAACAAAAGTATTTGGTTAGGTAGTCGTTTTTGCTTTGATGTCTCAAGTCATGTTTTCATTTATATAATTTACGTCTATCTGGATTCAAAGAGCTGGTTTCACAAAGCTAGACTTTGGCTGTTGCTTAGATCTGACAAACTAACAGTCAGACACGTGTCGAAGTTCATTCAATGGCCAAAGTTGTCGAGTTCTTTTCTATCTTAATATAACTAATTTGCCATAAATTCTGGGTAAATTAAACAATCAAATCAAATCAAACTCAGATCCCTCCACTCAGCAGTTAACACTGACATTTAACTGGGAACATTTAGCGAAGAGTGTAACTAAGTCAATCAGACTGTTGTCGTGCTCACGGCTCTATGTTTCCAACAGGTTACTCCACAACTTTGTTATCAAACTCCAAATTATGAGCCATATTTCCAATACTCTCCTTTCGTCATCTGGTGTCACTGAGTGTTACCATGGAAACGTGGCCCTCAGTTAGCTAACTTTTTAGATTCAAAATGTAAATTTAAAAGGCCCCTCTTTTTGTGTAACTACCTAACTTGCACTTGACTGATCTAAGACAATATACTGTCTAAAATATTTCTGTGACACCATTCCCAAATTCCATGTCAGTTTAACTTGTCTGTATTTTTTACATTCAGGTTATAAACATGAACTCAAACCCAACTGGTGAAAACAAAAATGGAAGACCCAGCTCACTTTCTACTCTTACAACTAGCCTCTCTTTGTCTCCAGATCTCCCTCCTCATCTCTTGCATGAACTCTCCCTCCGTTATTTTCTTATATTCCCTCCCCACCCTCCTCTACTCTACAATCTCTTTTCTCTCACTCTCCCACTTTCATTCACAATTCCTCCATCTCAATTTGTCTCCCTCTCTTCAGCCCTGCGACTGCCTATTCATTGGCGTTCTCCCCACTTCACTCCGCTCTCCCTCCACAGGGTCAGCCTGACGGTCACGAGGTGCCGTCGTGAGCAGGACGGAGGATTGTAGGTCTGGGGCGAAATGGCCCTTAAATGGCTCTCAAACTCACACCGGCTTTATTGATGCTCTGGCCCGACGCCAGCTAGCCTCAACGCTCTCTATCTGTGTGTGTGTGTGTGTGTGTGTGTTAGGGGGAGAGTGGTGCTGATTGCTATGTTGATTATACAGAATAGTCCGAAACCACTCCGAAAGCTTCTTAACACAGATGGTGTCGGGAGACAAGACGGAGACGGGAGGGGAAACACAACGCTGGTTCCAGTTTTCATGCACTGAGCCGATTGTTTTTAAGCATGCTGTTAAGTGAAACACAAGCAAAGTAAGACATGACAGCTTTCAAAGGCTCCTTCACCGTGTCCTAATCTCTCACTGCAACTTACAAAAAGAGTATACCATGAGTTTGGATTTAACTCGTTTGCCTTCACGTTCTTGCAAATGCATTACGCACTGCGAGTGTTGCAGGCACTGATTCATTCTACATCTCTGATTATGTACTGAATATGTACACTAAACTGGGAACGTAAAAAATAAATAAACCGCAGTGAGTCGTCTCGTAATGTTTGATCCCTACGGTGAAGGTGGCGCATTTAGAGGAACCGCTATAGAACCTTTCTATTCCCACTTAAGCCCTTTGTATTTGAAGTTGACCCAAACAACAATGTGTTTACAACTGAGGCAAGTCCTGTAGTCGTTCAGGTGTTTTACATAAAAGAGTTTTGAAGAATGAAGAGTGTTTTAAGTGTAAAGGCCTTTACACACCACAGGCATTACTTTTATTTTTATGGTGCAATTCATTTCCATGTCAATATTTTTCGACATCTTTTTCTACATGTTTCCACACATAATTAAAATATTAAACAGCGTAAAAGTAACATCATTTTTATTTATTTCCGAGCTTTTTTTTTTTTTTTTACGGTGAATAAAAAGGCATCAGCCAACCAATATTCAAAATGTGCACAGTAGAGTACAACAACAGTGAGGCCCCGTAGTCTGAACCAAGACGTAAACTTTATTACTCCTGTCGACCTTGACAAAGGCAGCGCTGACCGGATCCACTCCTTCCGTTCTTACCTTTCACAATAAAAGCCCTAGACAAATGCGCCGTGTAACTTTTTACCAGAGGGAGGTCAAATTCACTCAGAGCATTTCACTAAAAGGAAACTCAATAAAAGAGCTCGCAGCAGTTCAGACTACAGAACAATTTAGCTGAGACAGAGCGCCAGACGCTGCTCTGGGTCAAGAGGATCATGGTAATGGTAGCTGGTCCTCTGCCTGCGTGAATCTATTCAAACCTTTTATTGAAATATGCTGCAACTGTTTCAAATTTACATCGCTGCTGGTATGAATAGTTTTGGTACAAAATATTCGTGGTTTAAATATATATGCTTCCGGTGTGTAAAGGCTTTGAGGGGGGAGTTTTGGTTCAAGGCTCAAGTTCTCCTCCTCAAAACTAATCCATCACATCATGAGCTTTCAGAGAAAGATGGGGAATCTTTCTGAACTATTGTTGAAGTACATATTGCGAAGATGGAGGAGAGACCGATCTGACGGCCTTTCCATTTAAGTGACACACCGGCACACAGAGGGGGCGGGGGGGGGCATGAAATAGGTTGAACCACAGGTCGTGGTTACATAGTCAGCGTTTTACACAAGTTACGGTATATTTTGTTCTGCAAGTCAACAATCTATTTTTGTATGAAAGAAAGGATTTTCTGTTTTTGCTAAAAAAAAAAAAAAACACTTTAACGCGTTCATACTGTGTTCTTGTGGTTTTTAAATCCTACAATGCAAATATATTTAACGCTAAATGTGCCACGGAGATGCAGCTGTTACGTAACGTGTAATCAGGGCCGATGCATTTACGTGAAGCCCCCTCTGCATCCTCCAGTGGTCCCAATCATCTCACAAGGGGACCAGAGCTGATGACTGCATGTGCTGGTGTGGAAACACAAGAGTCGCTGTGTGGAAAGAAACACCGTGGTGGTCATATCTCTCTCTCACACACACACACACACACACACACACACACACACACACACACACACACACACACACACACACACACACACACACACGTAAAGGCTACATATGAGTGGCCTCAGTCAGTCATATATAGTTAGGAGTCTCATCCACATTCTGGCTGAATGTCTGGCTTCCTTTCCCTTCAGCTGACGCTGGCATGTTACTGTGGACACAATGCAACAAAAGGTAGTGTGTAGGTGTATGTCTCACACACACACACACACACACACACACACACACACACGATGTCTGGCCTCTCTCTCCTCTTCCCCACTGCCTCTTAAACAAACAGAGACGAGGTGTGTAGAAATATTTTCCTTGAATCAAAAAAAAAGAAGTTCCAGTTTATTCACAACTTTGACTTCAAATAAGCTTTGGTATTTAAATACCTGTCGCGCATAAACAATATGCAGATATGTTATTAGCACATCACCTTTTTCATTCCGCTGAGGAAAAATATGAAATATTTTGATATATCTCCGTGAGGGTGCCTCGGTAACTAGCCTCGCTTTCATATTGCTTCTGACGTGCGATTGATGAATGACTGAATTCAATAAAACACAATCTACTCCGGCAGACTTGATGAAATTTGGAATGCAAACGTATGGTAAAGTATGTGTTCTGTATGGCACCGGGGGGCCAGCTGCAGGGCTGCATTGCTTATAAGGAGCGGTGCGTGTGTATGTGTGTGTGATTGGGGGGGAAGGGTGGAGGTGGGTGGGGGGAGGAGAGATCACGCTTTATGAAAAATAAATTTCAAAAAGCCAGCATTACCTCTGCTCAGGCCCGAGCTCCAGCCTTTGCATTTCAATGTGAGGTGCAGCCTCCATTATTTATGACGCTTTACACCTCAAAACCACGGCCTGCCTCTCTCTACCTCACCCTCTCTCTCTCTCTCTCTCGCTCACCCCCCTTATCCCCATAGTAACCACTAGCTCTGGGTCTCCAGAAAACACTGTTTGCGTGTACAGAGGGAAAGAGACGGGCTGCCGGTTGGGATGCATGACAACATGCAGGAAGTTGAAAACCAACTCAGGACGATGGGCTGAATTGCCACGCGGTATTTAACGTCCCGCTCTGGGGACTGACAGCCGGGAGATTTCACCGCGGCAGACAACAGCCACGGATGTTTTCTCGACGTTCACGCCGGTGGTATATCTACTAGTTTGTTCAGCGATAGCGCCGGCTGTCAGAACGCTCACTCTTTTCTGTCTTCCTGTCCGCGTGTCTGCCTGATAGGAGGCAGAGTTTTATCTTGACGTGCGTGGGGATACGCTGCCAGAAACTGTGTATTTACACCGAATAAAAAAACAAACAAAGTTCTGCTCGGTGCTTAGAACACTCAGACATGGGGAAGCTTTAAAATAAGTTAAAGGTGCGACATGCAGAATGCACTGTAACGTGCACAAGTCATGTAATGAGTAGTTATCGTCAACTGCAACAGCTGCACTGGGTTTCGTCACCGGCAACGGTCCCTTCACAAACAAGGGTGTAACAGGGTTCATGGGAAATGTAGTGTTACTTTGGAGAAACTCTCGCACCGACAGTATTGTTGATTTAAATGACCCAAGCAGCACTTTGCCTGTAGTAGTTTGTCATGGGTTTTGAAATGGCAACAACTGATCTTGTTCAAAGATATAAAGGGGATTTCACAAGAAAGCTAGTAATGCATGAAAATATCCACTTTGACAATAAACTATGGAACACCACCTTCTGTGCCGGAAAAAAATCACTTTAGCTCAAAACGGCACTTGGGACTCTTTTCGGATGGTGAATTCTATTTCTCAAAAAAATAAAAAATAAATCATGAGACTTATTCATGAGGAAACCAAAGTTCTTGGCGGAGCGACTCAGTAGCGGTGGGCTCAGCGGTGGAGTCAGAATGTCCCTGAAACCCGGCTGACACCAAGCACACGCTGACAGGATGGCCACAAAGAGTCTCTAAATTGAGACGAGGTCTGATATCAGTTTTCAAAGCTGTTAAATGTGATTGTGTTTAATGGTCCCATTATATGATGGAAAAGGAGTGCTGCACCAATTTGGCAATGCACTCCTGTAACATTGTCCGACCTACAATGGATAAGTAAAATGTAGCTGAACCAGAGAGGTCGTTTTACCCCCATTCCACACATTCCATTTCCCTTTCAAAACCTAGAGCCTACATTACCCACAATGCAACGCGACCACTGACAGTTGGGTCAGAGACTCAGGTGTGTTATGCTGATACTGATGCCTCACGCAGAGATGAGGAGCGGGCTACAGAGGTCTGGTAAGCTCGCTTCGCTCTAACGTCCAGATTCTTGTAGTCTTCAGCCCTAACCGACGCTGACTCGAGTGACATCACTTGAGGCAATTTATCAGAATACGAGCAGTTCCCTCCAAAGTTTTTCACATACGCAGCAGAATTCCCTAAGACCTGGTAGCAGACTTTGACAATGTAGCACCGGTTAGCTCGGTTTCAGATCGTTTGGTTGCCATGGAACACATTAAAGGGGAATTACACTATTTTTCCGACCCGGGTCTTACACTCATAAATGAGTCCATTTTGACTATGGGTCATACACTCATAAATGAGTCCATTTTGACTATGGGTCATACTAATGTTGCACTCCACCTCCATTATCATGGAGACTCTCTCAAAACCATGTACATAGGGCTTCCTAAATCACCACAATGAGGCGAGTGCAAGAAGTTATTATGACCCATTATCAGAATAGGTACGATTATAAAAAATTAGGTTTTCTTTTTTCTCCCTTTTTACACCATGTCGTGAAACGGTCCAGCAATTCTGATAATTCCCATTCAATATAAAAGGCAGGAGAAGTTTTCTCTTACTGACCTGATTGCAATTTAGTAGAGAGTTTGCACACTTCAGTCAGCATTAGGACCGGGGAAATGTAAATGTTAATGCGCTTTTGTTGCCACACATCCGTGCCTGGTCCGTGTGGAGACTTGAACCGGCAACCCTACGGTCCCCACGGACTGAGCTACTGCAGAGAAAACCGAGACCGTGTAAAATACGGACGCAGTCTCCGTGACGTCACCCAAAGGTTTCTGAAGAGCTGTTGTGAAGCTGAACGTGGGCGGTGACCACGCGGCCTCAAGTGGCCATTTGAGGAGCTGCAGCTTTTGACACTTCCGCGTTGGCACCGGAGGAAATCAAATCATCTTCAAAAGCATTTTTGATCAAGTACTTTGATATAGATATTGCACAGATATTGTAGAGTGTTGTTGCCAATGTTTCCCATTTACTAACTGGTGACAATTAAAGAAACAAAAACTAATCTGCAGCATCTTGAATAAGGAGGAAGTCTCTTTCTGTAAACATTCGTTTGACCTTACGTTGTTGCCCGTTGTTGTTGGGGCTTTTAAAGAAATATTTACCCAATGAGATGCTTGGTAATCATATGTAATGTGGATATAATGACTAATCTAGTAAAGGCAAATAACAGAACAGCTAGACCTGTCTGATTACTTTACTGTAATGCAGCATTTAAAACCAGGAAAAGACAACACTTACGCCACATTATGATATCTGAAATCTAAGAAGATATCTAGTCTCATATTGATATAATATCGATATATTACCCAGCCTTAGTAGGCGTTGTATAAAAACACCCTTGAGGATCATCTTCACTATGTTCGTGGCCTCGTTGGTGCTCAGCTGCTCCACAAACATAATCCAGAATACAACAAAAGAAACATCATATTTTCAATTTAGTGCTCTGAATTATTTTCCTCAACCTAAATCCAGCTGAAGGGCCTGCGTTTTCTTATAATTCAACTAAAAGACCGAATGCGTGTCCCGCACATTGTGCAGGAGATTGACACGTGGGCTCGGTGGCCCCTGCGTGCGAGTTAAAGTGTAAAATGAAACTAATGTAATAACCACGGAGGGCCTGGAAGGGACGAGTCTTTTCATAGGGGGGAAGATTTATAGCTCTGGAGCGCAGGAGAATCTCCATTTCCTGAATTAGAAGCGGACTGGAGCCCCCCCCCCCCCCTCCCAACCCGCCGCGACAATAGTTGGCGCGTAGCGTTAGAGCATCTGCCAGATATTAGTCAAACACACCATTGCCTGAATGATGAGGCTTCTGAGGGGGCTGTAAATTACAATGGGAGAGAGAGGGGTAATATCCATCAGTCCATCCATCTGCGTGTGTCCGGACGCTCGGACAAAAGGCCTGCTGCTGCTGCTGCTGCTATGCTGGCCAAAAGCTCTGCTGGTCAGACTTAATGAACCTTACCCTACCCCCCGCTCCATCACACACACACACACACACACACACACACACACACACACACACACATATATATAAACACACCGCCCATCCCCCCCGGTGGCTCTCTCTCCTCTCCAGCTCTACCTTGGCCTGCAGTGGCTGTGTCACTGCTAATATTGACGACACCCCCCTCTCTCTTTCCACCCTCCCTCCCTCCTTCCCTCCCTCCCCCCTCCCCCCCTTTCTTTGGCCGGCAACCGCTGTTGTCCACATCTCACCTCATCCATAGTAGACAGTATTGATTTTCAGCACGGAAAATAAAAAAGGCCATGAATTTTAATGCCTCACTGTCTGTCTGTCTGTCGCCCGCCCTCTCTCCCCTTTTCTCTCCCTCTCCCATTCTCTTAGTACTCATCTTCACCTCCTCTCCTTTTATTCCTAGAGCCGCCTCCCTCCCTCTCCCTTTTCTCTGATGTATCTCTCTGTCCGTCCATCCCTTCTCCCCCCCCCCTCCTCTCGCTCACTTTCTTTCTTCTCTGACCATCGCTATCTCTCTCTATCACTCTGTCCTTTCACCAAACCCACCCACCATCATTCTCTCTCTCTCTGTTTTTCTTCCCCTCATTTTTGTCCTGAGGGAAGGATAGGGGAGAAAAAAAAAAAACGTGGGGAGGCAGGTGTGGAGGATGCAGTGATGTGTGTGTGTGTGTGTGTGTGTGTGTGTGTGTGGGTCATCTGCCATTTCCAAGCGTATACAGTACCAACCTTGTTAACTAATCTGGTTGTGTGAGTGGGAGGAAGAGTGAGGTGGGATTTGGAAAGAATGCCAATATTTCAAATCTTTCTTATGTCTTATTAAAACATTAGCCCATTAAAAAACACCCTAACAGACAGTATTTGATCATTATTTTGTAAAAACCATCTGAGAAAAGATGTTTTTTTTTTTTTTACAAATTCTGTCTGTAAGACCAGCGAGCTGTTTCACGCCGTCTTACCTTCGACCACGGCTGCAGCAGAGCTCTATTGGATTTCTCCTGTTTTTCCGATGGTTATTAAGCCTGAGAGTAGCCACTGGTGACCACTGCATTTGACGCCGGCTAATGCTGGGTGAAGTGAGGAACATACTGTATTAAGAAAGCACGCCCCACTGTTTCCCTCATCTGCTCGAATCATGCAATCGTGATTTCGACAAAGGTATTATTATTATTTTTTTCTCCATTTACGCACATATTCAAGATAAAGACGCAGGCGCGGCATGTCATTTTTTATCAATATGAAAGGTAAAACCTCAGCGCCGAAGGGAGAAAACGGACAAGTCGGACTGACAAGTTGGAACACAGTGATTTCGCCACTCAGGAGCAGCAGAAGGAGAAAGTGGCAATTGCCATCAATGACAGGTTGCATGCTTCTGTCGGCGCAGACCAAGTGTCAGCGTTGTCAGGTAAAATCTCTTGGTTTTGCAAAAAAAAAAACCTGCAATTTTCAGAAAGAGATTTTTCTTTTTTCTTCCTGAAATTGTAATACCGGGGTGTAAGCCTTCATGGTTCACTTAGTACATAAATAACAAGCTTTCGCTTACATGCATTCCCTGCAAATACAGAAAGTGAATCCTCTGTACATAACGGGTTTGAATCAGTTTAAACCAGCAGCTTTACTGCATACGTGACAGATGGCTCCGGTATTACTGTAACCTGTAATCACAGCAGTGATCAGATGGACCGTGGACACAAAAAGATAAAGATAATCCCTAAAAACACTACAGATCTCCATCCAATTTTCTTTTTTTTGGGGGTTTGGGAAATGATACCTCAAGTTAAATATATCAAAAGAAATATATGATTTGTCTAGTGAGACACCTGCGTATTTGACAAATTCCCACTATTTGCTTTGGACCAGGTGTCATTCTGAACAAGTCGAGGCATATGAATGGGTTTGCTCTCTTCAATTCAATAAGTGGTGTCAGGCCTGGCGAGACTCATATCATAGAGAAAATATAATAATGTAAATTGATTCTTTTTTTCTTTTGTTTGGGCATTTTTCCATATAATATGGGTGATGTATGATTTTTCTTTTTTTTTTGAAACGTGCTAGATATCTTGTTTTCAGCGTTTGGCTTCATTGTCAGAAGGCTATATCTTAATGCACTATTACAGTTTGTCTCGCAGTGAATACCTGTATTCTAGTTCAACAAATAACCTTCTGTCTCAGGAAGATCTTTCTCTGTTGAACTCATTATAGCACAGCGGTATGTGGGTCAGGGTTAGGCAGAAACACAATGGACACACAGCCATACACCACACACACAAACACCCATATATATATATATATTTATATGTATTTACACACACACACACACACACACACACAGTGCCAGGGGGCATCCCAGACAAGAGCTTCACCTCAGTTAAATGTCAAACAATCGACACATCATTTATTGATTGGCAGAAAAAGGAGGCGTCCCAACCAATCAAACTAATTCACACAAGTTCTAATCGGATCCGTGTTTCAACTTGCTGGTCTTCTGCGTCTCGGTCCCGTGACGCTCTGAATGCTGTTAGAGTGGCTCGTTTTTTTTTTGGGGCGTGAAAATGATCAAAGTTAACTCGCGGTAACTTTGAATATTCCGGTCACGTGTGAGCGTTCAAACGCAGAAACACACAGAAAGACGGGCGCAGGTGGCCCTTCGAATTGAAATGTCTTTTGTCTGCGTGAAGAGCGCAGTCGTTCTGTAGCCTCAGCATTGAGCGTGGGCTCACGTGAAACAGGAAAGAAAACAGTGACTACATACATCAGAGTACAACCATTACCAGCTGGCTGGCTTTGGCTCTTGGAGGGCAGAAGTCATTCTCCATTTGCCGGAATAACCTTCAGGCCGGCTCAATCAACTGTCAGTTGGGATGCTTTCTGAACAAACTCCGGCCCATTATCAGCCAGAATGGCCCGAACACAGGCAGCGGGTTAAATGTCAGATGCCTAAACAAATTGGTTTCACTCTTAACGTATCCTTGGATTTTGTGGGGCTCTGCGTCTCCTCGAGGAATGTTACTTAGCTTTTAACAACAACACAAAACACTGCATATTTGTATGTTTCCTGAGGTTAATATGTGTGGAATGTGCGGTGCACAATGGTAGGATTTTTTTTTTTCATTATTATTATTATTATTATTATTATTATTTGGCACTGAGTGGGTGTCCTCTGCAGGCTAACGGTGCTGCGCTGGGACAATGGAGGCGGGTTTTCTTCTTTCAGTTTAATGAAAGCTTTGTTATTGTCAGTAGCTGCTTCATTCACTGCATTCATTCAGCGCCACGCGTGAAGGACAGTGTGTGTAAGTGGATGTTTGTGTGCTCTCATACGGAGATATTATAAGATGCGTCTGCCTTCCAATAAAAACAATAAACTAGGGCGCTTATAAAAAAAAAAAAAAAAATTAAGAGTCAGGAGAGCATTAACTTTGTGCTCCAAACTCACAAAAGGTCACCTCTTGCACCACATATGAAAAATAAAGAGGCATAAGTCATTTATTGAACCCTTATAACACACACAAATAAAAATGATTTAACCACACACACTTAAATCCTCCGGCCATCACAAACTTACCCGTGAAAAGAAACAAACAAGACTTTCAAGCCTTCCTCACTGACAATACACTTTAACCCAACGAGCTGCCCAATCCTGTTAATTCCACTCATCCACTCAATGTCAAGTCCACCGTCTGTGCGTCCGTCTGGCTGGCTGAACCCGGGCCCCACCCACCTTGACCCTGACCCCCGTGACCGCAGCTACCAACCCCCTTAAAGCAGGGCCCCTCAGCGAGGGGCTACAATGGAGCCTCTCGACAAAAAGGGAACGACTTAAGGCTGTGGAGGTGAAATAATGCACTGGGCTTTAATGTGAGCCGCTGCCCAACATCTGAAAAAATAAGGAATAAGAAATTCAAACTAAGTAAAAAAATATTAATGTTCATGCATTATACTGCCTACCCTCATTGCTAAAAATGTGGGGGACAAAACAGTAGAAACAACAGCAGCACCATCTTCTTCTTCCAGAAACAGTCCCAACAAAAGCTGAACATTATAACTTATAACTGCAGGACGAATAGACTTCATTCCTTTTAGCTTGAAGCACCTAATGAACTGGTGGCTGAGTGTACATCATCTTTTTTATACCAAGTACCTAAAAGTCAAATGACAGAGTTTAATTACCAGATAAGTCTCACTTCT
This sequence comes from Ophiodon elongatus, assembly GCA_016806645.1. Taxonomy (NCBI): domain Eukaryota; kingdom Metazoa; phylum Chordata; class Actinopteri; order Perciformes; family Hexagrammidae; genus Ophiodon; species Ophiodon elongatus. The sequence goes on from JACSYO010002097.1 coordinate 626,518, forward strand.
AAAAAGACTTCCAGCGTTAATAGCGGATTAAATGACCAGTAAAAACCGACACGTTTGTCAGAGTGAAGCTGACCCCGGCGTGTGACCCCCAGCCCATCCCCAAAACACCTTCTATCTCTGACCCCCACGATAAAAAATGAGCAGTCAAACACTGGTCCTCCCTCCTTTCCTCCCCCCAAAGGTCTGGTCTGCCGTGGCCTGGCCTGGCCCGGCCCCGGATGGCCCAGCCCCGTCCCGAGACTTGAACTTGAGACGTGACACAACAGCCGGGCCAGGCGTGGACGTATGAAAGAGAAGAATAGGGGCGGCTGACGGGGTCGCTTGCATATGAATCGCCGGGGCCACCAGAGAGGGGAGGGGTGGGGTTAGGGGGTTAAGGGTAAAGGTCAACCCTCCCCCCCCCCAAATGCGGTGTCCCGGGGTCTCGCGCAGACCGCTCCCTAACTGACGAGCAGACAAAGGAGATGAGGAGGGGGTCCGGGATGACACGGGGCGCTGAGCGCTCGGACCCCCGCACCCCCCCATACACACCCGGACGAAGGAGGGGAGAGTAGGGGGCTGAAAATTGAACACACACACACACACACACACACTCACACACATATGCATGGATACACACACACAGGCAGATGCGCTATGCAAACACACTTAGGCTCACATGTGCCACAGCTGAGGGACAAAAACATTCGGACACACTCACACTCTCTCACACACACACACACACACACACACACACACACACACACACACACACACACACACACACACTCTTAAGTCCATTTCATCTGAAAGCGCACACCCACACACACACACACACCCCCACACACACACACTTTGGTCTCAACTCGCATGAATGAGCACACTGAGGACATTTGCATTAATATTTCATCAGGTCTAAATTCAAAAGCTAACATTTGTGCACACTGCGGTGATGAGCACTTCCCTCCGTGAGCATTGATTGTATTCAAATGGGAAACATCACC
>JACSYO010002097.1:630000-635000 GCA_016806645.1 Ophiodon elongatus
AGGAGGACGGAGGGGTGTAGTACAACAGATTAATTTCATTTCTGGTCTGAGCACTCCTCTGCTGTAGGAAAAAAAAAAACATAAAAAAACAGAGGATAATAAAAGGATAAAAAAAGAAGAGAGGAAGGGGAGCGGTGATAAGCAGGGGAGCTGGGAGGAGAGAGAGAGAGAGAGAGAGTTTTTCTCTCCTTTATCTGATGTAGTAAACGCGTGCGTACTGTATGGCGGGAGAGATTGGAGCCGCGGAGTGTGAAGACGATTATGTGTTCAGAACTGCTGTTGAGTGCGTCTGGCCTCTGTGCATCTGGGGGAAGGGGGAGGGGGGAGGGGGGGGGAGGGTACACGGCAACTTCACAGGCCGACCACTTTAAATGATGTAGAGCGGCTAAAAACAAGTGTGAAGCCTTCTCAGATATGTCCTGTTTTAATGAAAACTATACTCCATCAGCAACGTGCTGTTTCTTTCTATCCTTTCCTCAACAAAGACTCTCATGGCAGACACAGTCAGCGTCTCATGCAGGCCAGGCCCTCGTCCCCAAGCAGTTCAGCAGCTTTAGGCATCGGTGCTATGCCAGCAGCCCACGTTGAACCCGCAAACTTTTGGTTGCTAGGTAACCCTCCCAACCAAACAGCCGATACGTTTTTGTTATGGTTTGATGAACAGTTACGTAGCACGAGCGGAGGTGTTAGAACGCGTCTCACACGCAGGGATTCAGCGTCCAATAGGTTTACAAAACCTTCACATGGACTTTAACGATTGAGCCGTGAGTACGTTTAATGTCAAATACCTCAGGAGGCTTCAATTGATTAATCGATGATCAATAAATTAAAAAAATGTGGCTTCAGCCTCGTCATTAAGTTTGTATTCAACATGATACCTTATTATCTCACTGAAATGTCCCCATGGCCGTATTTTATGGATTATTTAATTTCAATTTTTGCAGGCCAACCAGGAAGTTGCACTGGTTCCCTTGACAAAAAGCCAATGGGATTCTTCCATTGGCTTTTGGATTGTTGCAGAAAATCAGCTCTGTGGCAAACAAATGATATTTACATGTTTTGTTCAGCAAGATGATCTTCACAAATGCAATCAGCAGAGGCAAAAAGCTACCGTAAGGTACATGACTTCAACGTCACCGCCACGAAGCTAAAGGCGGACTAGTTGTCGTGATGACGCCTTGCCGTCCCATTTAGCCACTTGTTAGCGAACAGCCTTTTTTAAGATACGAAGAAGCTTAACAATTTTGTATTTACTGACGTATTTTATATCATAGAACGAGAGGTTAAGATGTCTTAAGCTTGAGTGAACCACAGACATTATTTCAGGCGTCTAACCAGTAACCCACCCAAAAAACCTACTGACTACGAGACGGGGGAACAGGAAGTGCAAAAATGCTGACTCATTTCCTGGTTTTAGGACTCTATGAGACTGAAGTTGTTAAACAGCAAAAAAAAAAAAAAGACCAGTCCAGAGAGCCGTGAACCCTCTATGTAAAAAACCAAGCAACCCCAGCCCGTCTTACTGAGGACTCCACTCTGCAGTGGTCTGAACGCTTGTTACAACATTGGTGCAAAACGGTTGGGGGCCACAAAGAGGCCCTTTTTCTCTTTCCTCCTGAAACCTGATGTTTTCACTGGTGATGTCTGAGACAGGCGAAAGATTTTACTGCTATTAGAGCAGTAGTTGCTGGAGACGTCTCGACGTGACACCGTGCCATCACAACTGGTCCGGCTCTCTATGACGAGTAAGAAAATTACACCTCCGAACAACAAAATGGACCTAGAAATGCAAGGCAGATAGCCAGCAGCTGTGTTTTTCTTTATTTTATTTTAGTGTGGGATTTTTTTTTGCTTTAACTCACAGGGCACTCAGACTGGATTCATTGCGTGCATTAGACGCAGCACGTACAGCACATGCAGCCCATCCAAGTACTTGTGCGGAATAGCTCGCTGTCTAGCAATGCTCTTAGTCTGTTATTTTATGCTCGTGGAAATTGCACATCTACGGGAGAGCTTCTTCACCCCCCCTTCTTTCCTTTCTGCCGTGTGTTGACGGCGGAGTCGGTTGAAGAAAAAAAAACTGTCAACAAAGCACAAGTTCAAAAGAAGAAGAAGAAAAAGAGGAGTCCAAATGAATGTTAAAAACACTTTAGTTTGTCCTATTTATTTTTGTCCGGTGGACGCTATCAATTAGGAGCAGCATCAGCTGTGCAGTCCGCCGAAAACACCTTCTAAAAGCCCTTGAGCTCGCAGGTCTGGCGACAGCATGTGTGTGGGGGAAAATGAGTCACGGGGAGTAAATGCATGTATGTATTTGAAAGCATGTGTGTGTCTGTGTGTGTGTGTGTGTGTGTGTGTGTGTGTGTGTGTGTGTGTGTGTGTGTGTGTGTGTGTGTGTGTGTAATGTGGGTAGGGGGTTAGTTGAGTACAGCAGATTGAAGCACTAACCAGAGCACTCAGATTTATTAAAAAGGGCCGGACCCCAGCGCCTGTCCAACCCCTCCTTCCTCTGTCCGTCCTCTATTGTTGTCACTTTACTTCTGTCTCTGTGCATACATACAGCCCCCCCCCCCCTCCCCCCCCAAACCCATCCTGCATGATATTAAGTTTTTCACTAAAAACCCTTCGCAGTCACCGCTGGTCCCTCCATAAGACTGAGGAGAAGGAGGGGGGGGGGGGGTCAAGGGGGAGGAAGGACGTGGTGTTTCTGAGGTAAATGGGGAGCCCCGGGTCCCTCCTCCCCATCCATCCTCCCTTCTCCTTCACACACACCCTTTCTCTTCCCTCCACGTTCATTACCATAACCCCTGTCCACTAAATTAAATTGGGAGGGTTTAAATCCCCCCCCAGCACCACCAAACAGCGCTGACCACCAGCCAAGAGGACGGGTGGGTGGAGAGAGGAGACAAAAGAGGTGGAAACCAATCTAACAAACCCCACTTTTGTCATCCGACTTTATTAGCTAAATGTATCAGCGGCGAGGGAAGGAGCGCATTGTTGGCTGCGGGGATTCATATTGGCCTGGGAACACTCACGCACAGGCACATGCAAAAAAAGAAAAAAGGAGGGGAGGGGGTGGGGGGGGGTGTTACAAAGGACACGCGTCGGCTCTCCGTGTTTGGTTTATTCGATACAAACTACGTTGGCGTGCATAAAACGTCCCTGCGGCGCCGCGAGATTACATTACAGTGGCGCGCGTAAACATGCAAACACTCGGAGGGGAGAGTGTACTCACACACAGGCACACGGACGCAGACACACACACATACACACACACACACACACACACACACACAAAACGCCACTCTGCTTATCCACGGTTGTCATTTTAATCTCTATTTAAAAATAATAAAATAAAGTCCGACAGCTTTGAGACTGCGGACGCGCGCGTCGAGATGAGCTTACTCACACTTCCACAGGCAGGGGGGGGGGGGGGATCACACGCAGGCTTCATTATGTCAGAGAGCTGTGAAGGAGGACAGGAGCTCCTCCTAAGCCACGCTCTCTCTATTCATGCAAGCAGGGGGAACAAGATCACTGCTCTTCAGGTTGGCACAAAAGACCAGCACTTCTGTATCGCACGCAGCAGCAGCAGCAGGCGGTGATGGACATTAGCTAACAGATAAGCACACACACACACACACACACACACACACACACACACACACACACACACACACACACACACACACACAAACAGCCTTCTATAAACCCGCAGAACATTATAGTGTTCTTTAAACGTTTGAAATATACGTGTGTGCATTTTGTGACCTAAAAAAAGCGACGTTTTCTGATTAAAACTACCGTGCTTCTTACATTTGACTACTTGAAAAGTGACAGATCACTCAAAAGAATATCTAATACCTCATATATATTTTAATGGACGCTGGTGGACAGAGGGGTCTTGTCCCGAAGACGTACAGATGATCTACTGGCTCCTGGATCTGGGATAAAGAGAATAAGCCGATTCTAATTTTCTTTAGCCATAATAGTGAAACTTAGTGAGGTAAATTCTTGGTTCTTCTCATTCAGGACAACTACTTGAGAAAAAAGAAGTACAATGGAACGCCACGCAGAGTCAGAGTTCCTACTCGAGACATCCATCTTCATGAAAAAGCAGTTGTCTGACGTCACACAAGAATGAAAGTGCACGTTGTGAACGGTAAACCATACAACTAAGCTGCATTTAATTAAATGACCAATTACCAATAATAACCATTAACCATTTTAAGTCTTCAGACACGATTCCAAGTCAAAATGTAGAACAAGTTGTGCTCTTTCAGACAATGCCACTTTGAAAGCGATCAGATTTAAACTTTTGGCATCTCCAACCAACCACCACGGAGGCTCTCATGTTAACTGACAAAGCAATCTGCAAACATTACCACTTGTTCAACCTACGGTTGGTAATATTAAATGTTTTGATGACATTTGTACAAATTAAACCCATTCCTACTTTTCCAACTATTCCTTCAGTGTAGCATCAGCTTTCCAAAAATATTCAAAATATTCAATATCTTTGACACAACATCTGATCTGAGGTCTCAGATCTCAGGTTCTCAGAATTCAACTTATTTAAATGAAACTCAAAACAAAGCCTGGTTGTCTCTGCATGGATCACATTTGCTTGTACACATAACGGAAAATTAATAAGGAAGAGTGTCAATTCCCACGATACCAGCCAAGTAGTGGTGTACCGGACCATGTTGATCCGTATGGATCCCCCCTCATGCATGTGAACCGCGGATTAATTAGTTTAACATTAACCATCAAAGTGTGAAATAAAGTTTTACTGACGATCGTTATCGGCCAATATTCAGTCAAATATGAGATCAGGACATCATTTATGCTTTTCTAGTTGCCGATCTCTGATGATGTTACATCATAAACAACCAATCCGTATTTAAATTGACTGGTAACGTTAGCAGCACCGCTAACGGCTAACGTTAACGGCCGCTAACGGCTAACGAACAAACGTTCCGTTCAGTTACATTGTGATG
>JACSYO010002097.1:640000-670000 GCA_016806645.1 Ophiodon elongatus
AAACCATCCTCCCCCCCCCCCCTCAAACCAGGCACGTGCCCTCTCTCTCTGTGAATTTGACAGCTCTCCGTTTTATGTGGGCCACGGTGGCCCTGGAGGATTTTACAGCAGTGTACATAAAATAAAAAAAGAGCATTTAGATTTCCTTTGTTGCGGCGCAGAGCAGGGTGGAGGGTGGAGGGGCAGCGACAGCCACAGGTCCCCTGTCCTCTGGAAGAAAAGAAAAAAAACACCAGACAGCAGAGCTAGACCGTCCAGTCACATCTCTGAGCCGCACAACAACAACACGGATCCGAGGCTCTAAAGTGAGCGTCGGCTCTTTAGCGGGTTCCTCTGTAGCAGCGTCACAGCACAGGTGCACTAACGAGCAGCTAACGAGGAGGAACTCAAGGAGGGGCAGCGCTCTAGGACAGAGGACGTGGTGCCCCCCCCCCACTCCCCCCCTCCCAGTCTCTGTTTGTTTTCAACAGAGATGAGATGCCACACTCGTGCTGTTCGCTCGTGGTTGGTGTAGAAACCACTCACACCTCTCCGTTGGATAGTCCTGCATTTTTAAACGGGACTTCAAAAGTGAACTTATCAAGAAACAACAATTGTGTTCATTTACTGCCGGTCTTGAAAACCAATGCGTGGACTTGTGATTGGGGCGGTATGATAAGTCAAAAAAGAATAAAATAAATAAATAATGAATAAGCTTTTAACCCAGTGTTTTTTTTTTCCCAGCATGCGTAAGGAGTCGAAGAGCCCACTGACTGTAATAATGTTTGCCGTCATGTAGCAGTAGTAGTCAGCTGGCTTAATAACGGTGTCGATATTTAAAACCATTACAATGTATGATCTCGTTCTCGCTGACGCTCAGCGTCCGTAAACGTTGACATTTATTCAGATCTACACACGGTGCTGATACTTCCATTAGTAGAGGGAGCTTCCAAAACATCATTTAGACTGATGGCTTTCCTTTTCATGGTCGTAGCGAACAAAGAGACCTAAGCCATCGCCTCAAGGGTACGGTGACAGTAAACAATCGTATATATATATATATATATATATATATATATATATATATTACTGGGGGATTAAATGAAAAGATAAAACGGGCAAAGAAAACATCTTCTCCCTCCGATAACAAATCCGATCCGGTGACTGTTTCACTGCGGGGACGCGTCCGAAGGCCCAGCTGAGCTGAGGCCAGCAGTCTCGGCGGCGTGGTGTTAAAGAGTCGAGCCGACAAAAAACCCCATAAGCCCTCGCTTTAGATCCACTGGAGAACCACTGTCTGCTGGCGTCTGCTGTTTAGGACCTCTCGCTCTCCTCCTCCTCCTCCTTCTCCTCCTCCTCCTCCTCCTCCTCCTCCTCCTCCTCCTCCTCCTCCACTGAACCTCACTCACCTCGTCTTACACTTTTGACACCCTCATCTTTGCTCACACACTGGTGCAAACACACCCGGATACGTGTGCACACACACACACGCACACACACGCACACACACACACACACACGCACACACACACACACTTACAGGTGCAGGCAATCGTACAGATGCACACCTTGGTCAAAGGCGCAGATCAGAGAGAGAGACAGAGAATTGTGGGTAACGGACTTAGCTAAAGTGGCTTATGGGGCCCCGGCCAAATCACACCAGGCAAATCCAATTCAACAACCTCCCCCGTCCATGGGGAACGACAGAGAGACAGAGAGGGAGAGAGAGAGAGTTTGCATTTTACTGAAAAGGCTTTCGAGTCAAGTGAATACTTCACAGAAATGAGAGAGAGAGAGAGGGTGGGGGAGAGGGGGGGAGGGAGAAAGAGAGAGAGAGAGAGAGAGAGAGAGAAACAGGGGGATTCTGACTTTCTTTCTCTCCAGAGATCAAGGATGAAAGTCGGAGGAAAAGTAGAAGGGAGACAAAACAGACGGGGAGATGAGGGGATGAGTGTTGGCCTTTGATCTCCTGCCAAGTTTTATTTCTCTGGTGCGTATTGTGGCTGCTTTACCACACCAACAATGTTCAAATATACAAATACATTTTCTGTTTAAAAGCATTCCTCCCTGGAGGAACGACGCACGAGGGAAGACGACCCGCTGAGCTCACGGTCGCTATTCATTCTGTGCAGCGTTCATTCTAAAGGAGCCATCCTCCCGCCCAGCCATGGAGGGTTCAGGTTCAGGTTCAGGTTCAGGTTCAGGTTCAGGTTCAGGTTCAGGTTCAGGTTCAGGGTTGAGGTTCAGGATCGGGATTCAAGCGTCTCTCATCTGTTTATTAATTCTTCCACTCGCTTTCATCAATTCACTGGTTCCTCCACCTGTTAGTTCGCTAACCGACACGTTCAGCCTTCTCCTTCATCATTTATTATTCATTTATGCACTTGCTCATTCCGTCGTTCACCCCCCCCCTACTTCTCCTTCTCTCATCGTGGCTTTCGCTTTCATTTCTTTAAGAACCGAGATAGAGATTGACCCCCCCCTCCCTCCCCTCACCACCACCACCTTGTCAGAGCCTCCAGGAGCAGCTCTCATTACAGCCTGGACCGTTTTTCTCCTCCTGACACCTACTTAAGGTGATAGCCTGAGTTAGCCCTGCACGGCACGGCACGGCTCGGCATACACACCTAACCCCCCCCCCTCCCCATCTGTCGTTTTTAAATTTCCACCTGGATGGACGCAGTCGGTGGAGGGGGACGGGACGGGACGGGGGGCACCCGGCTCTAAACATGCAGGCCCCACTCCAGCCCACGCGTGGTGTGTGTTGAAGCCGGTCTCACTGAGAAGTGTTCAAAGTCCCACAGGTGGACAGAGATAAAAAGTAAAGCAGGGGACCTCTACCCCCACCACATCGGGGGAAAGAAAAAGGAACGTGCTGACGGAAGAATGCATTTTCTTTTTGTGTCCATCCGGTGCTTTTTTTTTTGTATAAACGCGTTACTGTGGGCTCTATTATGGCTATAATAATAATAATAATAATATCACAGATACAGCCCTTTAGGAATATTACAGGAAGATTATAGTGAGATGGAGAAAAAAAACTAAAGCATAACGAGCACTGCTGCCCTTTATTGACCACACTGAGTCACTAAAGCAATGTGAGGGTGATCACAGGGTATTAACAGCACCGAGGCACGATGAGGTCCTTATAGGAACCAGATATTGATTGACAAACTCGCTGCGAGTCCCTGCAGTGATGGGCCAATTATAGGAATATTAGTTTCACTGGTATCACTCAAGTTAAGGTCCGTTTTGTTAGTGACAATTATGTTCACTTTATTTTTGCCAGAAATTTGACTTTCAATCATTTAGAGGATGTTTTTTATTTTCCGTCTCACGTCATCTCCTGTAAAGATAAACTTTCTCCCTCAGCCAACTTCGACTGAGCTCCTGTTTTCTCGCCGCGGCCTCATGTCGGAGATCAATACATGGTAATCGATAGGTGACCGTGAATATTCCAGCCCGACCTGGCCGAGGAGGACTGCAGGAGAGGAGAGGAGGAGAGGAGGAGAGGAGGAGAGGAGGAGAGGAGAGGAGAGGAGGCAGATGGGATGGAGGTCGAGATGGATGGCTTGCCGGGAATGAAAGAGGGAAAAGACGAGGGGAGCGCGCGGTGCCTCTCCGTGTGATGGATGCTAATGAGCCCAATATTCATGCGTCCAATTTTGCTGTGTTTTACATTTTGGATTCGAGTGAGTATCTTAATTAAACTCTCTGCCTCGTTCATGATAAATTCAGTTCACTTGTCTTAGCGGAGATGCAAAGGGAGAGATGGTAACAGGAGAAGAAAAAAGAAAAAAAGTGCTTTTCGGGCTGAAATATTTAGTCTTATATATATATATATATATATATATATATATAAATATATATATATATATATATATATATATATATATATATATATATAATTAATCTTAGGATGCACCTTTCACCTGTTTGTGTAATTTGGAGCAAAGCAGAATAAGACAAATCACAGGAAGAGCGTCAGGGATTTTGGGTAGAAATTGATTTGAATTTCATACAAATCAAACAAATAATTTAAACACCGCAGCAGATTTTTTTCTTTCTTATACAAAGAACATTTGAAGCTGAAAAAAAAAAATACTTTAATAAATGGGGAAAAAATGCTTGATGCCAGTTGTGTGTTGTGTCACATTAAGCCAAATATAGAGAGGATTAAAATGTAAATGGGATCATGGGATTTATCCAAGTTTATTGGCCCGTTATTACATTCGAGATGAAAGCCAGATTACGATTGGGATGTCGCGTGCATAACTGTAACTAAATCTAGTTAGAAATGGAAAGAGATTAAGCTAAAGACTAAGATGATTTATTTTTAAAGGGGTTTTATTCTTGGTGTCGGTGCACAGTGGAGAGTGAAAGGAGTCTCTTACCGGGGCTGGACCGCGGAGCCAGCGAGGACTTGAGTCTCCAGGCGCTGAAGTCGGACGCTGTTCTCTGAAAGACGAAGGGGACCGGCAGGGGGACAAACATGGTCCTCTGTCGACCTGGGGGTCCTTCTTAGTTTTTGTTTTTGTATTGTGATTATTCGAGTCTCACTTGTCTTCTTTTCTCATCCGTAGATCTTTGGCCAATTCTTCGTGTGCTTTCCAGGTTTGTGGAGAGCCGGCGGTACAGGACGTTTGGGTTGTTTACAAAACAACAAGAGACTCGGTGTTTGGCTTTTCTCCTTCTGGATCGAGTCCGTGTCTCCGCGGATTCACATCAGTGTTGTTTTAGATTTAGATTAGTGCGGCTCCGGGATTCCAGACGGATATCACGGCCCCCCCCTCCCACCCCCCTTTCACTTGCGTCCTCTCGAAATCAACTAGTCCGACACACACACACACACACACACACGCGCGCGCGCGTACGCACGTACACACAGCAAGGTGCGGGGCGCGCAGCTATAAGCTTTGGGTTGACGACGTAAAGCTGCTATCCACATACAGGCTACCACGGGCCGGACCCGTTCTCATCGCACCCACGTGGACGCAGCGCAGTCGGGGCTCCCCGTCTCAGCCGCTCTCCATCGGACGTGTGGCGCAGACACAAGTGGACTCCATTTATTGTGTCCAGACGGCTGTGCGTAAAGACCGCGGCGGCTCTCCGTCTCTCCTCCTCGGCCCGGGTCTGCTTTGGTTTTGGGGTTTGCGCAAAAAGAAGATGTTTCTCCTCCCCGGCACTGGCATGAAAAGTCTCAAACAAAAACACGCTGTCCGACCGGGTGAATCCTCCGGTGCAGAGACGAGGAGGGGTGGGAGAAAAAAGAAGGAGAGAAAAAAAAAAAGCTGTCCGGGTAGAGTTGCTTCTGTCAATTTCTTTTTGGTCGTCGTAAGGATTTGGTTTAGTAGCTGCTGGTTTGCTGGAGAACACGCGCACACAAAGCCACGCGATGATAAAACGCGAGGCGATTATTTGGTAAAAAAAGATGGGAATAATCAAATCATAAAGTAAGGCTACGCGGGCACCTCCTGTCTGACTTTCGCTCCTCCCCTCGCTGTTGCTCGCTCTCTCTCTCTCTCTCTCTCTCTCTTTCTCTCTCTCTCTCTCTCTCTCTACCGCGGGTCACTAATTACAGCAACAAATCGATAGATAAATAAATGAATAAATCCATATCAATAAGTACACCTGTCTTCTGTTTTCCTCTTCCAATGAAGCAGGGGAAAAGAGGAGGGAGAGAGGGAGGTGGGGGAGGTAAGCGAGATGATACCCCTTTTCTTTCTTTTTACGCTGTAGAGTCTTTTCTTTGGCTCGGCTTCGCCATCCGCCGGTCTCTCTCGCTCGCTCTCTCTCTCTCTCTCTCTCTCTCTCTCTCTCTTCAGCCGTTCTGTGTGTATCCTACGCGTGTGTGTGCGTCCCCGTCCGTTTATCGTGGGAACCCCGGTGTTTTTCGGTCCTTCGCCGCGCAGCCTGAACGCACTCTGGCACGGCGGAGCGCTGCGTCCGGGGAGACAGACAGAGATACCCAGCCCCCCACTTTGTCCTTTTTCCTTTTTTTTTTACCCCGCTTCCCTCACCTCCCCTCTCTCCCTCTACCCCCACCCCCTTTCTCCCTCTAACCCCTCACCCCGACACATTATGCACATATACGCACAGCACACACACGGCCCCACTTTCTCTGTCCATTTGATTTCTGCGCACATTTGAACATGAACGTTTCTGACGTGTTTTAAAGTATGACATACAGGGGCACATATAGATACACATGTATGTACAATGCATTTAATAAAAGCGATTTACTCTGCAAGAGTCCATGTTTAAAAAAGCACACACACACACACACACACGCACACACACACACACACACACACGCACGCACACGCTCTCGCGCCCTCTCCCTGACTGCTGTGATCTCGTACAAGACGAGCACGGATCCGGCCAATTGAACCTCTGATTACTTCATTATAATGAAGCCAATAATCACATCATCGCCGGCCTCCGAAAAAATCGATCGCCTCTTCACAATGTGCAGACATGAATTCAAAGAGGGGGACCTTTGATGTATATTTCAGCAGGTGGATCTCTCCCTCTCATATAGATTTACGTGGGTCTGGCTAACGCAAGGTCACCTGCCGCACTCAACTAATTTATTTCTTTTTCCTCTCCACCCCGTCCTCGCAGAGGTGAATAATCAAAAGCCTGCTAGAGCCACGGGTGTTAAATTAGTAATTATTTTTGGGGCTCGGGAAGGCTGCGCGTGCGTGCGTAAAATGTGCGTAAAATGTCAGTTGAATCTAAATTGACTGTTTTTCCTATTAAAGGGTCGCTGAGAAGGTTGTAGTTGCCGTGGTGAGTGGAGCCTGTGTGTGTGTGTGTGTGTGTGTGTGTGTGTGTGTGTGTGTGTGTGTGTGTGTGTGTGTGTCCGACGGAAGGTTGCCCCCCGGCCAGCGGCTCTCCTCTCCGTGCTCCACCCGGCTGTCAGACGCGCCGTCCCGATCCGCGCTCTGCATTTACACTCCAGATTATCGCCCGCATGGATTTTTTTAAATAGAAAAATCTATAGGCTAAATATCGCAGTCAATAAAAGAAAACAGAGCGAACCACACACACACACACACACACACACACACACACACACACACACACACACACACACACACACACACACACACACACACACACACACACACTAACCTATAACACTCTGAGGTGGGACTGAGCTGTTAATAAGTTATCGATCAATTATGGCCCTCTTATATGGAAAGGCCTCGGGCTCTTTGCCAATGATAATGTCTATGCGGGAGAGGAAGGAGACGTCAAATATAAACTGTCATCAGGAGCTTCCTGATCCACGGACTCTAGTACTACTACTACTACTACTATGATACTGCCAGTACTACTACTACTGCATCTGATGGTATCATTACAGTTGTGCTACTGTTACTGAGTTTAAAAAACCTCCATCATCTATTACCTCCATTTCACTGTCAGTGTTGTTGTGTGTTTTTATGTTCATATTTATATACTTTTGTAAATACAGTTATAGTTATATTTGTACATAGTAGCTAAATCTTTATGCTTACCTCTGTTCTACTTTGTTGTTGTTTTGTTTTTTAGTTTTTAGGTTATTTGTGTTTGTACGTTGAGCAACAAAAAATCCAGAGTCAAATTCCTTGAACGCGTACGCATACTGCAAATAATGTAGTAAAGTACTACAGTTATTGTAGTCCATACTATTGAAACTACTACTAACACTACTGGTGCCAATGATAGTTTACCATCACTGATACTAGTGAACAACTGAGCCCCATTATTACTACTACTACTACTACTACTACTACTACTACTACTACCACCAGTATACTCCTTTACTGGTAATACTATAACAAATACTATAAGCACTTTTATAGTTTGTATTACTAATTATTCTAGTATGAATAGTAGTGGTAGTAGTTTGCTGCAATCCACTTCTAACTTATTAGTATAAATACTGTGACTACTACTTCTGCGGCCTCTACTCCAACTACTCTTCCTCCTTTAGTAATACTACTACCACTTTTATGACGTGTTTCTATTTCTCCTGCTTCTCCCATTAATACTAGTACTCTTAGTGCTACTAATGCTGTTATGGGCTGTGTTTCTAATACTGTGTCTACTGCTACTACTACTACAGTACTTCTCCTTCTTCTCAAGCCTGTGTCCTATGATTCGGAGCAAGTCCGTTACCCGCTGCAGATTTTGGTGTCATGTATGCACAGACACACGTCACATCACAAAGGGATCCCCCCCCCCACATAAAAAATCTCACTCCCCATTGACAGATGACATCCGCGTGTCCAACGAGCGAGAGAGGGAGGAAAAAGAAAGGGAGCGAGAGGAGGAGGAGGAGGAGGAGGAGGAGGAGGAGCCGTATAAAGAAGCGACCGGTTGTCCCTCCAGAGCCCCCCTCTCCGCGCGAGGGCCGAGTGCAGAGGAGCCCCGATCCAAACTCCTTCCAGACAAAAGCAATTATTTCTTGTAGAATATAGTGTGTTTTGTGCGTCCGTTGCGGGGTGGGGAGGGGAGCGGAGGGAGGGGCGCGCGGTTTTGAAGGAGAGGTGAAAAATATGGCGCACGGAGGGCCTCATCAATAGCAATATGTTCTTTTCCCCTCCTGTTATATCTATCCTTTTATAACTTCTCTTCAACCGGCTGCGGTTGCTTTGTCTGACATCGTGGGCTTATGGGCCATAGCGGACTTCTGATCAGCTACACACACACACACACACACACGCGCACACACACACACACACACACACACACGCGCGCGCGCACGCACACACACACAAACAGACAGCTGTATCAGAGGAGCCATAAATAGATTCCGCCCTTTTATCTTTCATCCCAAACCTGTTGTTTTCTGTATCCAGCCCTGAAAATATGATAAACTGTTATGATATTTAATTTAATATTTCATAGTCAGCGTAGAGACTTTCTTTAGGATTTATAATAAGATGACCGGTTCAACTGCAATCCACACACACACACACACACACACACACACACACACACACACACACACACACACACACACACACACACACACACACACACACACTCTGTCTCCAATTGAGACAGCTATATCCTATAAAAGCGTGGAATCAAAAGATTAAAGTCTGTTGCATGAAGTAACATATATTTTTTAAGTATATTTGTATTATCGTATCGCATCAGTAGGCTTTACTATTTTTGCTTAAAAAAAGCAACATACATATCTCAAGAAAACCCGACTCTGACTGCTATAAGTGAACGCAACCTTTTCCGTACAGGAAGTCTATCGCAGAATTAGATCTTATTGCTCTCTATCTGTCTGCTCCTGCTGTGTGTGTGTGTGTGTGTGTGTGTGTGTGTGTGTATGTGTGTGTGTGTGTGAGAGAGAGAGAGAGAGAGAGCGAGTTCATTGTTAAATGGCAGTGTCATGTTGACAAACGAGTTGGTTGAATTAAATTCTCCCTCATCAATAACAAGAGGGGGCCCAATCAATACCGGCTTACAATTATATCACCGCCTACCCTCCGCTACCGCTGTAACCACACACACACACACACACACACCAAGAGATAGCGAGAGAGAGAGAGAGAGAGAGAGAGAGAGAGAGAGAGGGGAGAATCATTACCTCGCTGTAACATCGGGGCTTAATAGACATTAAAATATTCACACACACACACACACACACACACTGAAGAGGAGAGAGTTATTACTTTGGTGTTACATGGATTATAAATACACACACACATTTGGACGCACACTCCTGCACACACTAAACACTGAGGGGAATCATTCATGAGACAGTGACCCTAATAAACACACACACATTATTTTTAGCAGCTGACATTTGATCTATTTCCAGCATGTCTCTCTCTCTCTCTCTCTCTCTCATTCTGTGTCTATGCGTCTCTCCCTTTCCTCTCGCGGCCTGACTAAGTAATCAATGGTGACAGATTGTCAATAGGCCGGTCCGGGCCCTGCCAATACCTCTCCTACATATCCATTATTCCTCTTAAGGCCGCGGAGGACGAGCACAGAGGAGAGTACAACAGGACGCCGTCGATACGCCACCTTGATGCGATCATCGAGGCGGAATCGATGCTCCTGCTTACAGCTCACGAGCTCGCTGGGAAATCGCGGCCGGGCGTGGAAATCGGTTCGCGAATACGCATCGTTCTCTCGCTGGATGTCTTCCTGTCTTTCTTATCTTCATAAGCCGGGGGAAATTGTTTTTTTTTCCCCCTTCTTTTTCTTCCATGCATATTCTCTTTCATTGTTCGCATGATTTTATTTCGACTTTGAAAATTCGGGGGAATTTCCCGGTGTTCGTGTTTCACACGTGTTCTGCCTCCTAGTTCATCCTGGATTGGTTGTAATGGATTAAAGATGTAGAACGTGAGATGGGAGGAAGGGAAGGGGGGCAATATCGGCTTTTTGTGCACACACACACACACACACACACACATACACACGCAGATTCACATGCTGGTACACACACACACACACAGATTTATGTACATGCTTAGTGGCACACGCATGCAAACACACCGTAACGAGCAGGAAAGCACGGAAACACCGGACCGACACACTTGTGCAAAATATACATGCAAACGCACCGTAACATGCACGGATGCCCGAAAAAGTATACACACACACACACACACACACACACACACAGACAGTCAAGACTCGTGCTCAGAGAGGCCCAAACCGCTTAGCTTAGCACAAACGCAGCATCAAGGCTCGAGGTAATGCCAATGACATGGATGGAGCTTTCCAGCCCATGCAGCCTGGAGTGTGTGTGTATGTGTGTGTGTGTGTGTGTGTGTGTGTGTGTGTGTGTGTGTGTGTGTGTGTGTGTGTGTGTGTGCGTCCGTTACAGACGTGGGGGGAGATGAGAGCCTTAAACACTGAGAGGATCAGACCCGACTCTCCTGGACACCATGGAATACGATCAAGAGGAAAGAGAGAGTGTGTGTGTGTGTGTGTGTGTGTGTGTGTGTGTGTGTGTGTGTGTGTGTACGAGAATGATAGCAAGACATAACTAAAAAAAAAAAATAATAAACTACAAATTTGAGACTTGAAAGGTGTTTCAAATGTCGTCTTTCTTCAGGTATTCTAGCGCTGAAATAGCATTTCAGACAGAGTCGCTGAATATATTCAAAGTATTCAAATTTTATCCAAATATTCCTGTAAAACAGATTTAAACTTCGAAGCGAATTCTTTCTAAATAAGGCAGAGACAGCCGTTTGATCCGAAGATATATTACTGTTCATATAAAAAATGTATTTGCTAAGTTGTATTTGTTGTATGTGAGGCAAGGGGAGGTTTCTCCATTTAAAATAGATTCCTTAAATTATGGAGTACGAAAACAACCAACGATTCAAGACTGTTTCTCCCACACACACACACACACACACACACACACGTCTCTCCTTTGAGGTGTGCATCTTATTCACATGCCTTATAATCCCTTTTCTTGTAGTACATAAACACCATCGACTCAAGTCTCAAATCTCTTTTCTCTGCATCTTTTTTCTCCATGTTTACTCTCTATCTGCTTCCCTCTCGCTCCGTCTGCCCCTCGCTCGCTCGCTCTCAAACACACACACACGCGCATGTTCATGCTCGGCCCGCGTGGCGTTCATGGAGAGAAAGAGAGAGACAGACACACAGTGTGTGTGTGTGTGTGTGTGGGTAGATTTAGAAGCGGGGATCAATGAGAAATGTAGAAATCAATGCACTTAGCAGTGGGAAATCAATGGGGCCTAATCGGGATGCCAATGGCACAAGTCAAAACAATTAACAAGGAAGAAAAATGTTTAACAACCCCCCCCCTCACCCCCTCCACCACCCCACCACCACCACCACCACCACCACCTCCACCCCCAACCCAATGCTTACAGAGACGGAGGGAGCGCAGGGAGAAGTAGAGAGGGCTGCAGTAATGCCGCCGGGTCAACAGAATGAAACGCATTGACCTTGTACACGGCCTGTCGGGTTGCGGGTTTGAATCCAGGTCCATCCTCCCAAAAGAGGGAGGATGGACACAATGAGCAAAGAAGAAGGAATTCAATTCAGATGTAAAAAGTGCCAAGTCATCAGAGGACTTAACCAGTCGACGGTGAAAAGATGGAAGTTTCAATCTCGGGTAGGTAGCTAGGTACCGAAGATGCTCTTCTCCCCAACCTTGTCCAGGTCAACTCGGAGGGGTGGATTGTCACTAAAATGAGTCAGGTTAGTGAGGCACTTGTCATCTTGCCGGTTCACAGTCCATGATGGGTTAAGAAGCGTCGGCTATAAATAAATAACATTTCTAAACTAGCGTCCCTACTCGGACTCCTCCCCCATCACAGAGCTGCATTCCACATGCAGCTCTGTGAGATCAACCCACGAGGCCTTTACCTTCACCTCCACCTGACGGGCTGCACACCGGACTTCTGAACCGCACTTTGTGGGCGGCGGTGGCGGTGTACATATTGTATCATTTCTATTATTCTTGGATGCCCAACACCATCCGGTGAAGGGACTGCTGATGAAAACCAGCCTTTGAGCTGACTCGGGTTCTGCATTATGTACAGTTGTTTGAATGTTGAGTCCCTTTTCAAATAAACACAGGCTTTAAAGGTTGCTCCAGATAGTTTGCACATTAAATCCAAATGACATTTAACGGAGAGTCTGAACTGACCACAGCTGCTTTCTCTGTGAGGATGACAACAGACGGTGAAGGTTGTCGACAGCGAGGATTTGGGGTGGAGTTATCGCCTCAACGCGCCGACGTAGGTGAGCGGAGGGCGGCAGCGTCGGGACCGGGTCGGAGCGGGTATGGAGAGGGAGAGGGAAGCACTTTTGTTCGATGCCTCCTGCAACTCATAAAACCTGCCAGTAAAAATATTTTTTCTCCGAAAAGAATCGAGTGATGGAGATGACACAAATATACCCAGTGGCATGCTGGGAGAGCGACAGAGGGCAGATAGGTAGCGAGAGGAGAGCCATAGAACTGCAGAGAGGATCTGAAGGTATGGCAAGGCCACATGCCGTAGGACTGCGGACGGGTTTAGTGTGTGTGTGTGTGTGTGTGTGTGTGTGTGTGTGTGTGTGTGTGTGTGTGTGTAATGGGGAGGCGGCGGTGGGGTTGATCTGGGGCCAATCAATAGCGGCAGGGCTCTCTTACGACCCCTGAGTTCCTCCTGGCTTGGCTGGCAGGCTGGAAATCAATGGGCCGGGCCCATAACTCAGGATGGTGTGTGGATTAGTGAACTGTCAACTAATCAGAGAGTTACTGAATCTGACACCGCAGCTATTAACCTATCGATGTGACACTCGGCACTGACACACGCTCACACACATGGATCTGTGTATATATATATATATATATATATATATATATATATATATATATATATACATATATATGTATGTATGGACGAACACAAAATACCTGAAAGCGGCTGGTGATACGCACAAGCACACGTTTACTTCCTGGTGGGATGTACAGTAGATATGTTCAGTCATGTAGAGAGCTGGATGGAATGCGTATTCATGGTTGGAAGAACTCAAACGTACAGTATGTTCTCTGCGATTGATGCGACATCGTACGCACAGACTAGCGGATGAATTATTTGCAATACAGGAGAGTAAATCAGACCAAAAAGTCCATCAATAACAAAAAAGCGTTCAGGGAATTGATAGGAAACGTGGTCACACATTACTATACCCCGTATATATAATAAATGGCGTGTAGCACACTATAATGCTGTAAGCCAACACAAGGCTGGCGTATGAACAGATAAGGAATCACAAGTACAGTAAAACACAGGTGGAAGTACGAGAGAGGTCGACCGGTTTTAGAGGCCGACACAATAACGATAGTTTGGAGCAGGAAAAGGTTATTAGCCTATAAAAATCTCTAACTGAACATCAAACTCAAAGTGATGTAATTAATAAATGTGGAGCCGAACATCAAACCAACCATAAAAGAAATCCAGGTGAGAGCATTTGAATTCTCTGAAAGGGAGAAGAGAAATGTTACTCAGCGCCACATCAGCTGGAGTTCATGACGCGTCGAACTTCTGTCGGAGACGCTTTTTAATGGACCAGTATTTTTGTCCCTCTGGGCAGAGAAAGCACCACATTGGTCGGTGCGTTTAAGTAACAGTGGATTCCTTTTCCTCCGTGCCTGCCCTCCTCGTATCGTGGCCAACCAGCTGACGGGGCTGCGTTATTTATTTGAGAGCTAAACCGGAAACGTGGACAGTTGCCCTCTGAAAAAATGTATGTCTGTTGTAGTCTACATTGAAAAAACATAATACAAAGTCTGTTCCTCAGTTATGGCTGAAGCACACCGACCGCCCTCCTTATATGTGCGTACAACTCCTTTATTGTGTTTTAGAAAGCATTTATTAAATGTTTGCGTACCGCTTATAAATGCTAAATAAAGGCAAACATCAAGTAAAGGAATGCCACATAAATATTACTGCATGGCTGGGCGAACAGAAACATATTTATATTGCTTCATTTGCACACGTACACACACGAGTGGGCTGTAATAAATAAAAATTAAAAATAAAAAGGTTTGGAATAAAGGAGAGTAAATTACGGCAAAATCTATCAATAAATAAAAAAATGTCTCGTAATTTACATTTGGAATATTGTACCATCGATACATCTGCATTACTCCTACACATCCTCACCAGTGGAAAAGTATGTTCACGGAGGTAATAACACCGCGATCATACGACTCGCTGTTTATTTAAAAACAAAATTATATACACGATTACGGAGGGGAAAAAACCCCCACCATTTTCCGTCCTGGAAATAAAGACGCACTTGAAATGCAAAGAGCTTCATTCAGACCACTCGGGTCATTGATCGCGGCATTGATCCCTACTCAGTGGTCACGGCTCATTGAGATCATTTGGAAATGGACAGCCATCATGCAGATGTAGCTCGTGTTCTGTGTGGTTGTCTGAACGTGATCAAACCAGAGAGGTAAATGCGTCCCCCCCGTGACGGGCAGCCGCGTGCGTCTCAACAGCTCAACAGTGCTGGCCGTGTTGACGATGATTTACCTGCGTGCTAAATTATTCATTAGTGCTCATAGTGTTTGTTCCAGCTTGAGAGTGAGCACTGATATGAACGAAGGCTGTCATTTCATAACATTTATATTTAAGTCCTGAGCGTTTGTGTCAGCATAAAGAAGGAGCTATCTCCACATAATAAGCCCAGTTTAAGTGGCTTTACTCTGCACGACATCCCTGCTTTTTTTTTTTTTTTTACCCACAATTCATATACAGATTCCTCTGTGCTTCTTCAATATGTAGACGCTCTAATCTTTTGACATTCTCATGTTCCTCTAGTGTGGAACTACAGGCTTATTCTGTATCAAGGGTGCTGCTTCGTTTTTACATTATTCTCTTTTTTTCTTCAGTCCTTTTATACTTTTCTCTTTTTTTAGGGGGGGGGGGACGACGACGACGACGAGCAAAAGGAGATTATTTTGGGGGGTAATTCCATTGAAACCGCTCTGAAATAACTTGACTTGGCATGTGCCTATACAAGGCTCCACAAAAGGCTCCAAGAATACTATTCAGTAATGGGGTAAAGCAAGAGAAGAAGCAGGACAAAAAGCCTCTCTCTGTGTGTGTGTGTGTGTGTGTGTGTGTGTGTGTGTGTGTGTGTGTGTGTGTGTGTGTGTGTGTGTGTGTGTGTGTGTGTGTTACAAGAGCAGCTGAAATGAGGGAGAGGAGAGAGAGAATGAAATCACCTGAGAGAAAATAAGACAGCTAGCTGGAGAAAAAAAAAAAGGAAAGAAGAAGAAGAAGAGGATGAATGAGCGGCAGAGAAACTAATCAAGTGTTGAGAAGAAGAGAAAAGCGCACAATCGTTTGATATCCTACAAAAATAACACCATTTTTATTTATTCATTAAAAGGTGCAACGTGCGAGAGATCTGGCCAGAATTTTTTCGTTTAAAACGTTCCAAAAGAAAAGAACTAACATTGTCAGCAGAACGTAAGGAGGTTACAGTGTTGACGTCTGGGTGTCCAGATGTCCAATGAAATGAGCACGCTAACCAGCTAGCCCCGGTACTGTCGTTCCCTGTAATACCACAGGTACCTGGAGAGGCGATAGTGAGTCACTGCGGCGTCCAGTCTGTCCTCAGTCCAACACGAGAGGACGAGGACGCAGAGCCGCACCGAGGGCTCCTCAGTCCCAATGAAGCTACAGGGTCTGTAGGGTCCAACTGTTTATCGGATTAGATCCCAAGAGGTGGCCAGATCTTACACACTGCACCTTTTGTGTATTCATCACCATCTCCCCGTTAAGTTTTAGGGCTGCTTTTTTTGGGTTGGTTGAGAAATCTTGTAAATTAGATGAAACATAACGGGGGTTTGACCGTGACTTTGCATCCAACAGCTCAGCTGAATCCATGCAGTCTGCAGTTTGGCTTCTGTGATGCACAAAGTGTAATTTCCTAAAGAGAACCGGCACAAAGAAGAGAAGAGAAAACATAAGAGAAGCGAGGAGAGAATGCAAGAAATGAAAAAAAAAAAAGGAGGGGAAGAGGAGAAGCCGCTGGGTGGGGGCAGGCTAGTTCACGCTGCTGCCTAACGATAAGAGCTGCAGAGAGAAAGACAGAGAGGGAGACCAGGGCTAAAAGAAAGAGGAATGGAGGCAGGTTACAGCATTACAGCCACCAAGAGAAAGGCGAGGGTGGAGGTGGGTGAGGAGGAGGAGGAGGAGGAGGAGGAGGAGGAGGAGGAGGGGTTTATGGGCCTCCCACACACTCCGGATTAGGAAACATATGCAGTGGAGTAGCGAGGGATTAGGGGGTGAAGGAGAGCTGGAAGGAGGAAAAAGAATGTTTTTTTGGGGAGGAGAGGAGGGGTGAAGGGAGGGGAGGGCAACACAAGTGCTCGGCCAGGCTTATTTCCACCCCGCTTTCATCCTACATCCCCTCCTCTACCTTCCTCCTCCTCCTCCTCCTCCCACCCACTCACCTTCAGCTTTGAACCTCTGGGATGACGAGATTGGTGTGCAAGGACTCGGAGGGGGAGACAAGGGAGTGAGGCCGGCGCCATCCTTTGATTGTGGTAATTTGCTGCGAACACAAGAAGCACATCGGTGAAAATTGTTCGAATGAGTACCAACCTTGAACTTAATTCCTTTTAGTTTCCATAGAGCGTGAGCGCTGACTCGGGGTTTGCCTGAGTGCTGAAAGAAAAGGAAGAGGGAACAAAGCCGCTTGATTTTAAAACGCTGTTTGAGAGACGGAATAAATAAAAATGGATGTAAAAAAACAACTTGAAACACATCAAATCTTTACATGTATTCTAAAAATGAAACTGCATTCAAAGTGAAACGGTTTTCTGATTGCCAACAGCCTCTCCACCGGGTCATCCCTCTTAAAGTAAGGCCCGAAGATGTGTCAACATTACTCAGGGAAGAGATCTGGTTTACTCCGAAATACTAATCATACAAAATGACTTTAAACCCTATTTTATGGATTTTCACCAACATCTTATTCTGCACATGTTGTGCCCATCGGCCCATTCTTTGGATAAAAAAGGGAAAGTCAAACACACTGAAACTGCTTGCATTAAAATGTAAATTCCTCTGTGCAAAAACCAATAAACTATCCCCAAATGTTTCCTGGAGGCCACAACAGGTCGTGCAAATATCACACAAATCATTTATTTATTGGTACTTTAATCAAACAATTTGAGCTGTGACGTGCATTTAAAACAAACTCTACTCAGTCATATTTTATCGTACCAATATTTGGACAAACATATTTTTGAATAGTGCCAAATAAATAAAAAAAGTATTTTCAGGAACGTCTCCAAAATACAGATTTAAATACTCTCAGGGAATATCTTCCAAACATACTCTTCTCAAATATGTGATGCATGTCAAGGAACTTACTGCAAAATGCTGCAATAGTATGAGTCTGTGTGTGTGTGTGTGTCTGTGTGCGTGCGTGTGTGTCTGCTTTTGTGTGTGTGTGTGTGTGTGTGGATGGCTGCTGTACACAGGGGAGTCTGCAAAGCCTGTGTGTGTGAGCTAATGCTTGTGTGTGTTGAATGCCTGCATTTGTGTGTGTGTGTGTGTGTGTGTGTGTGTGTGTGTGTGTGTGTGTGTGTGTTTGGGGGTCATGAGTCAAGGTCAGGGGACAATTTGCCAGAAAAGCTGGGGAGAGATGAGGGGATGGAGGGACAGCGGAGCAGACTGAGAAGAAGAAGTAGGAGAGAAGGAAGGAAGGAAGGAAGGACCGGAGGCAAAGTGATACTGAGAAGGAACTTGAGGCCAATCGTCGCGGAGGAGGAAAACCTGCGACTGAAACTATCCACCGACCCGTCACTGTTCTGTTTTGACTGGAGACCACAACATTTTCTAATTTCATTCACCTTTTTGCCTCCTTTTTCCTCAGACAGCAGTCTTCTTGCCTTAAAATCCTCAACGTCTCCCTCCTGCCAGCCTCTATCCGTCGCTTCTGTCGTGCCACAAACAAACACACACACACACACACCAGTGTTATATATTAAACACAATTGACACTAATATTTCGCCTGTCCACCAAATTTCTCCCTCCCTCTCTCAACCCTCTCACACACACACACACGCTCCTGGACCAGAGAGGTCAACCTTTGGTGGATGAGGTCAGGTGTCTGGGATGAAGTTGACCTTTGACCTCGAGGGCACGATCGCCTGCTTGCATCCTAACCAGCTGGACAGCGAGCCGGCCGTCTTCTTAATGCGGGTGGTGTTTGTTTACATAGGAGCACTTGTGCCTGTCTGCACTGTTGTGTGTGTGTTTTAGTGATGTGTGTGTGAATGCCCTAGCGCTGGTGAGTGAGTGTGTCTGTCACTGAGAAATGGGATTTACCTCCGCCATCTCAGAGGGAAGGGAGGGGGTCTGCTCGTTACCGACGCCTATAGTCACGGAACCCTATTGATCAGGCCGGAGGGTCACCCATTGACGAATCCCGTCTTTAGTCCTTCCTGCAAACGCTCATCACTTCCTGTCTTCTTCCTTATTCGGGGTTAATATCTCATTAACTGCTATTATCACCACAACGGTCGCCACGTCAAACAGCTGGTGAGACAAGCGCTGACAAGTCGTCGTCCCCTCCCCCCGTAGCCCCGCATCCTGCGGATCAGACAGGCAATGACCAGATTATTGGAAATCAATCGGAGGGGAGTTACTGTTTCCCTGACCTCCCGAGCTTCGTTTCCACTATTTATTGAGGAACGCGTGGTCAAATGTCGACTATTGTGAGGTTTACACAGACGTCAATACAGGCAACCACCAGTCCATACATGCAATGGGTGATCATGATTGCGGTTAATCAATTTTGAGGTTCATAAATCAGAAGTCAGCTTGGAAGCCGTTTGATGGCAGAAAAAAAAGTGACTTACGTGGATAAAAAAAAAAAAAAGATTTGATTGTTATTTCTTTTTTTGCTGACTGCACTATTTTCGACACGGTTGAAACGTCAAGCAGGAATTAAAGAGATGCTCATAGACGTTATCAGTTAATTTGGAATGAATTCCTTTCATACTGCTGAGTAACACAGAGATGACAGTGAACCAGGGGGGGGGGGGGGCTTTTCTTTTCTTATCAGTCACTGGACAGTCCTGATCCTTATTCTCCACGGAGCAATGGAGTAAATATTATTTAACAGCCTACAGTTGGAGCTTAGCTGCACAACTTCGCCGGCACAGCATTTTGGTGATTACGCAATAATTTCATAATAATCTGCTGATGATAATGATCATCTTTTCATGCTGATTACATGTGTACATCTAAGGCGAGGAGGGTTAATTTAGGATGACATGTAACCCCCCTCACTTAGAAAATATACAATGTTACAATCAAAAAACAGCTGATCTGATCCACTATTATGGAAGAATTGTATATCATGAAAAAGTGCAAACTGTAGGTTTGCTTCAATAATATTCCCTCCATTGTTGCACTCCAGTGCACTGGAGCAGACGTCACATTTAGAATTCCTCCATAATATCTAGATTATTTGTGAATAACCTCTTATGTCTACGTTCATGTGGGCCTGGAGAACCTGACTGACTGCTGGCTCTCCAGGGGAACAAGCTAGCTCCTCGGTTAGCTTTGCACTCACAGAGCTAGCTAATGCTTCTATAACTGAGTGAAACAGGTCATAGTAACACAGTGAAACTCGGCTCTGCTTCGTCTGACGATGCTGGATAATGTTTGGTTTTGAGAAACGTAAACGTCAACTAACGAACCTGTCCATTAATTACAGCGGGAACTCAGGCTTCTAACGGAAATACTTCAGCGAGTTTAGCACGAACAACTTGTTGTGTGTGGCTGTTAGCTAACGGCTGGTTTAATTTAACGTCAGTTCAGAAGGAGAGAGAAAGAAAAGAAGAAGAAAAAACAGTTATTACTGAGTAATTAAAGAGGAGCCAGGTCCGCCTGCTGTCCGTGGGGAGCTGAGCTGACGAGCTGCGGTAATGGCTGAGTGGCCGGCTGACCTTTGACCCAAAGGGGTCAAGGCGTCGGGGTCCGGGCTCGCGAGGCCGCCAGTGACAGACGTGCCCCTGCAAAGTGATGAAAAAGGCCATCGAGACAGCAGCCGCCGTCACCAGACGACCACACAATGGCCTCCGTGACGACGGACACGTTTACACGCGTCTGTGTTGTCGGAGCACAATATATATTTCCAATTACAGATGTTTAAGGAGGGTGCGTTCATGTCACCGTGCAGGGCTTATGTTTTCTAGTGTTTTTATAAAAGCTAATAAATAATTCACCCCACCTGCACGTTCTCTCCCCCCTCACACACACACACACACACACACACACAGAGAAGTGTGAAGGCCTTAACAGTCTTTCTTGAGATTCATAATATAAGGAATCAACCTAAGAACCTAAAGGTAATGTTTAAATATTAATTTCAGTAATAAGTTTCTCGAGTGGAGGGCAGAACGTTTATAAATTCGGCCGGGAAAGATATGAAAACTGTTGTAACCATCAGGGGAGGAGTACCCCCCCCCCCCCTCACAGATATGAAATTGTGGTTATTATTCATCAATTCAAATGGAAGTCAAACTGTTTGGGTTTGGATGGAAAATCGATCGATGACAAATGGACTTTTGAAAGCCTTGGCAATTTTCAGGCACCATGAGGATATTTCTTTCTTCTCCAGAGGTCAGTCCTGAACTTTATTCACACAATGATGATAAAATCTACATGTGATTATGCATATGCATATTATTTAAATATATGTTCATTTATGCACACACACCAAAAAAATGAATAAACTAAATATAATAGAATGCCAATGAAGCAACTTTCCTGGTTGTCTTTTTATTTGGTGGATTTTTTTACATGTATTTATTTCAGATAATTTATTCATGCGTTTAATTTCGTTTACGTCCACTTTGGTGCTTTTAATAAAAAAATATTCTCTAGCATTTTGTATATTTTTCAGTGACAAATATTCCAATTCTTTTCCGTTCTCCCGGCGCCTCGGAGACAGGCCATTTACATTCGATGCATGAATCAAAACTTCACTAAAAATAAATACAAAAAGGTGCAGGGGGACACGCTATTGTATTTTTCATTGATATCTGGCATTTATAATTGTACAAGATAGCAAAAATGACACGTTTGCACCGATTGTGGCTTATTTGCATATACGCAAAGTATTTAAATTGGTGGAATAAACTTGGTGCTTTTTTGTTTATATTTGACAAAAACAGCTGACATTTGTACGTGCAAAACGAAAAATGATAATCGACTTCAAATACATTTTAGAGAAAAATCAATAATTTAAAATCAAAAGAAAAACACAGTTTTAGAGATTTAAAAAAAAAAAAACGTTTTTCTTTTATTTGCCAAAAGACGTGTGGGAGCAGATGAATGTAACAAATATGCCCTTTCTGATTCCCATTAATTAATCCATATAGTTAGACATGAAACAGTAAAACGCCTCGTGCGGATTTCTTCATTTACCAACTGATTCCTCAAACTGATTCCATTCAGAACGCGAGTATGAGGCGATGTGACTGCTGGGATCACAATAATTTACTCTATTTAATTCCACTTCCATTCATAAATAGCTCATGATCCTCGTGGGTTAAAACAAAGGGTTGGTCGTAGCAATGAAGAACAAAAAAAATATATAAGAGCTGAAATAAATTCTGATATTAAAAACCATTGTGGCTATAATCGACACATTCAGACCCTTGAACGGATCGAGGCTGCATCCGAATTAGACTTTAAGGAGAGTTAGTTTGGAACAATCCCATCACCACTTGCGTGCACACGTGCACGCATGCGTGGCGATGAGCTGATTATTGCGCAAAATGTATTGATCGTGAATTTAGGTGTATTAAAGGGATCAATGGCTTCTGTAGAAAACGCGCGTGCACTGTCTCCGTGCTGGGTTCGGATGGACAGCAGCTTTTTGGACCGAGTGTGTGTTTACCCTGAAGATCAGGGGGACAATCCAATTGACCTGTGTGCGCGCGTGTACGTGTGTGTGTGTGTGTGTGTGTGTGTGTGTGTGTGTGTGTTTGTGTGTGTGTGTGTGTGTGTGCGCGCGCGCTCACACCCCTGACCGATGGGATTTCCATTAATTTACCTGCAGCCTCGACATTTTGGGGAGAGAGAGCCAAACACACGTCACCTCGCCTCAGAAAACACGAGAGGGGAGGACTTTGCTTCAGCGTGAATCGCCGTGTGAGCGTGCGCGCGCGTGTGTGTATGTGTGTGTATGTATGTATGTATGTATGTATGTATGTATGTATGTATGTATGTACTGTGTGTGTGTGTGTGTGTGTGTGTGTGTGTGTGTGTGTTTTTAAAGAGGAACAATCTAGATCATGAGACAAACTGATACAAGAGCTCATATCGGCATAAATCGTTTCCTCTCATTTCAGTGCGAGAAGAAGAACAGATCGAAGAGAGAGAGAGAGAGAGAGAGAGAGAGAGAGAGAGGGAGAGAGAGAGAGAGAGAGAGAGTCTCTCCGGCCGGCGGGTTGTTGTCCCCCCCCTCCTCCTCCTTCCTTTTAATTGATTTCTCATAATTAACTCAGTGTGTCCATCGATTTCCCTGCGACCCCCCCAACACTGCCTCGAGATCGGCAACCTCATTATTCCCACGTTAACCCGAATAATCCCCGAATAAAGACTGACCACATTCAATAACTATTAGGAGTCAGACAGCGCTAAATAAAGCAGTTTCCTTTAGGTGACCTGGCCTCGGGACCAGGGCTGCACCGGAAACAGCTAGAGGAGGAGGAGGAGAAGAAGAAGAAGAAGAAGAAGAAGGAGAAGGAGAAGGAGAAGAAGAAGAAGAAGGAGAAGAAGAAGCATCTCTCTGTCGTTGGACTCTTGCCTTGACTGATGTGATGTTATTCACCTCTCCACCAATTGATCAATTAACCTAATTAGGTCCCATTACCAGCAGCTCATAGCATCTCTCTGTTGGGTTCAGTGGCTTTGTAAGGGCAGAGGAGGAGGAGGAGGAGGAGGAGGAGGAGGAGGAGGAGGAGGAGGTCAAACCAGCCTGCAGGTGGTAGATCAACCGGCACTCAGCTGTGACTTCTGCATCCCTCCATCTTCATCTTCTCCACCTGAAAGTCACTAATGAAGAAACTGTTTTCCATGGCCCTCCTCTCCTGACAGTAGAAATGGGGTTTGAATGTTTATGCTGCACCTCTGCAGGATGTAATCTTTTTGAACTTTTAAAAGGTATACTTACTAACCGACAAGGACAATTCATTCAACTCTGTCTCTCCCAACAACCTAAAAGCACATGCTGCTTATTGCCGCTTATTTCTTTGATGTCTCGGGACATCAAACGTGTTGTCAGATTAAAGAAAATGAGCTTGTGTTGCTGTTGACTAATGTGTTGCCCCTGAAAAATAAAAGAATAAGGTAAATTAAATTCTTGTTAATAGAAGTTGAAAGAAAAGAAAATCCCCAAAAGGTCAATTAATTTAGTATCTGTTCTGGAGCTTTTGATCATATTAAAAATCTTCCTCATGAGATGGAGTTTACACAGTTTAAATGTATTCAGAGAATAAAAATTCACTTTATCAAATAAAAGCACACTAAACTGGAGGGACACTGCAGGGAGAATGTGTATAGTACATGTACAGCAGCTTATATGCTGGACATGTATGTATATGTACAAACATGTTTCGAGGAAAAAAAACTGTTTTATATTTAAAAATAAAAAACAGAAAATTTAGCTGAGAACAGGGTAGAATATAAAAAAATAAGAGGAGAAGAAACACATGAAATCTGACCAAAAAAAAATAGAACAAAGCAGAGCGGAGAAGAATGTAACTGAAGAAGAGATAATAGAATAGAGGGGGCCGGCGAGGACAGAAAGCAGAAAGAGAGTGTGCGGACAGAGGGAAGGAGGGAGGGAGGGAGAGAGGGAGGGAGGTGGGTGATGGTGTTGGTCACGGGGGGTTAAAAGAAGGAGGCGTTTAAAGCTTGTGAATTAAACGCTGTGAGGCCCTGTGTCCTCGGCACGTGCACCGGGCCTCAAGAAGAAAAGGAGCTACGGCCCATCTGGCTTTTTAGAGGCAGGAAGAAAAGGGGGGGAGAGAGGGAGAGGGAGACGGAGAGGGAGAGGCCGGGAGAAACAGAGGGAAAGCAGGCGAGGTAAAGGGGGAAAGAAAAGAGAGGGAGAGCGGTCGGTCCGCTGTGGCTCAATGGAGACACCGTGGCATTAACACAGCCAGGCGTTTTTAGGGCGCTTGATTCCCTCTGGGGGTCACCAAAAAAAATATCAAAAATAGAGGCTCTCATTGTAATGTAAGGTGAGCGTGTGCTCTGAAAGGAGGGGGGGGGGATCAGAGTGGGGGACAGAAGACACAAGAAAAGGGAGGAAGAGACAAAATGGTTTAGAAAAAAGAACAAGAGGGAAAAGCCAAAGATTTTTTTTGTTCGTGTGTGAAAAGCGGAAATCGCTTCGATGAACTGTATCATGTCAAATCATGTGTGTGTGACCAGTGTGTGTGTGTGTGTGCGCGTGTGTGTGTGTGTGTGTGTGTGTGTGTGTGTGTGTGTGTGTATGTGTGTGTGAGAAGGTGGTTAAGTATTCAGTGACAGGGTCAATAAAACACACTCACCTTTAATCTATGCGTGTCCTTCAGGAGATTTTTCTATACCTTCACAGTCTCTCACACACACACACGCACGCACGCACGCACGCACGCACGCACGCACGCACGCACGCACACACAGACACACACACACACACACACACACACACACACACACACACACACACCTCACCTCTCCTGCGCTCGGCATCTTAGCTGTTTCCATGGCAATAGAGTTGAGACTGCAACCAGAAAAGGGGGTGCTGTGTGTGTGTGCGTGTGCGTGTGTGTGTATGTGTGTGTGTGTGTGTGTGTGTGTGTGTGTGTGGACAGCAGCAGCAGCAGCAGCAGGTGATGAGGCTCAGTTCATGGCAGACAGTGCTTCAGCATCTGGGAAAGTGATTTCTTTCCCATCTAATAAAAGTTATATTAAGGTCATAGAAGGAACCCCCCCCCCCCCAAAAAAACAGACGTTGTAACCATCAAAACAGCTGGTAAAAAAAGAAAAGAAAAATAAGAGGAACTGGACATGTGTAAGGAGGAAAAGTAAAGTAAGCTTAAAGTGAAACAGGATACTTCACAAATCACAAAGTGCAGGACCGTTTTTTGTAGTTTACCTCATTTGCAACATTTGTAGTTCTATTTGAATGAATTAAAGATAATTAAAACATGCGCTAAAATAAAAGTGGTGGGGATATTACATCTTGTGGCTTCACTAGACAGCCAGCGACGACAGGGAACGACATGCAGCAAAGCAAAGACCACCACGCAGCCCCCCTACTGACGCAGTAAAACACAGGCGCTGCAGCAACATGAACCCCTTGTGTTCAGGCGCCCCCAGGTAAGTCACGGCACAACGCCAGGACCCCGGAACTGAAGCAGAGAGATGGATAAGTGAATTCTGTTATTTAACGAGCTATTTATTAGCTGATAGGGCCATGCTACGGGAAACCCAGAAAATAAGCACTATTTTAGAAGGCTGCATAGTTGTGTCGTCATGGGATTTTTTGTGTAATATTTCAAAATAGTGAGCGGTGTCCAGTTACAAGAGGGATCTAATTAAAATCCTCCGTATTTGATTGAACCGCTAAGAAAGTGGGCGGGCGTAGAATATAGCGCGATACACCTCCCTACACTATCCCAACTAAAAGTTGCATATTACTGGTTGAAGTGGGTTGGTACTAGCTGAGTAAGCACACGTTACATTATTATTATACATTATATTATATACATTAAGACTTTTAAGAAAGAAAATATGTTTTGAATTTGATGTAAAAATACAAGGACATTTATTTTTTGGGGGGTATTTTTTTTGCATATATTGTTGAATGCGAAGAACAGGATGTCATCTGAAATGCTCCCACCCAGTTTTATCTAGACTCGAAAATAGTATTAGTAAAAAAATAGAAAAAGTAATCTTTTTTTCTCCCCTCATTAGGGCCCCTGAATGGAGCGGTGGGGGCCCGAGCATTCGCCCAAACACAACCTGGACGAAGGAGGTTTTTGTCTGAACCAAAAATGGGATTTAGTGTCACGATAAACTAAATGTAACAAGAAGCAAACCTGGGGGGGCCTGCTCAGAGAGGGCTGTCACAGGTTTGATTCCTGCGCCGCGGACTGTCCCCTCACGGCCGTTACGTGCAGTAGGCTACCCCCCCCCTTCTGTTTCACGTTGGCAGAAACTTCCCGCTCACTTTAATATCAATACGGAAATGAAAGGCCGTAAAGCAGCAGGTAGCGCTGAGGGGTTTCCCTCGGATGTACAAGATAACTTACATTAAAACATCTGGGGGGGGGGCATATGGGTGTGGTGTGTGTGTGTGTGTGTGTGTGTGTGTGTGGAGGGGGGGGGGTCTCCGTAACCGGGGACGGAGCTCCACAGGGCCAACGTATGTTAATGTAAGGTATGTAACCGCGGCACTATCACCTTGATATGAAAGTGTGCTTATCTACGGTTCCTAAATAATATACTTCCTCATAACTACTTCCTGGGGGTGAAACAAAAGAGCCACGAGACTCCGTCGTTGAGTCGTGTTGAGTTGTGTTTTGTTCGACTGCCTTCGAGACTCTCGCTCGGCTTTAAACGGGGGTCCGACTGACTCGAGTCCGCGTGCAGCAGCTTCTCGCCCAGACGGGCTGCGGCCGCAGGGCTTCGAGCGCCACCGCGTGGCCGGACGGCCGACCTGCCACCGCGGCGAGGAGGCCGCGTTCAACCGCGACCTGAAGGGCTTACTCCTCACCATCCTCGCCGTGGCCTTGATCAAGTAAGCCAAGCAGCACCCCCCCCCACCCCACCCCACACACAGCTCACGAGGCTGCTTTTTAAAAATATATTTTATTATATATAATTATAAAAAATGCAAGTATTTAAATGTGTGTTCTGGAGGAGGTGGATTTAATTCATTTAATTTCAGAAGATCCTCATATGTCATAAAGGAGTGAAAATACCAGTTACAATTCCCCAAATAGTGAGCTGGTTATTCAAATTGATCATTTTGTCGAACAGAGTCCCAACATTTTGTTCTGTTTGTGTAGGAAACACAGCAGCAAATCTCCTTGAGAATGACTTTGATTATCAAATAATTTTAATATCCCTATTGATAAATAAATACTTCAAATATTTTTCTCTTCCCTACAGTCTGAC
Organism: Ophiodon elongatus; assembly: GCA_016806645.1. NCBI lineage: Eukaryota > Metazoa > Chordata > Actinopteri > Perciformes > Hexagrammidae > Ophiodon > Ophiodon elongatus. The sequence goes on from JACSYO010002097.1 coordinate 667,703, forward strand.
AATGTTTGAGCTACATTCAACGGTACCCTAAACGGTGAGTATGTAGTGTGGGATGGGAGAGGATTTCAGATTTCAGTTTGGTTTTATTTAAATGTATCAGATTATTTATTAAAAGGGAAAAGGGTAAACAAAAATGTACTAATATATTTCACCATGAAACATCCCCAGTTGAAATAGTGAGTAAGTAGTAAGTTTTCTGAAAATTTATGTTTGAATATGCAAATGAGGCGTTATCTTGCGAGGTTCAAAATTCTCCTAATTTTGTATATATATTAGACTCAAAAGGATTTTACAGAGGGAGTTTTGGATCTCTTTTAATCCCTCAATATATCTGAAAATACTGTCATGAGAATTCCATTTTCTCCACGTTATTAGCAATAAAATGTTGTATAAATCAGACTATGAATGATATATGAACAAACCCCAGTAGAAACCTTCAGGATGTAGAGAGGAATGAAAGTGGAGAGTTTGGTGGATGTAAGAGAACAAACTCATTTAGAGAAAACAGCCTTTAAAGAGATGTTTTATAAAAACATTACAGGTGAACAGGGAAGAAAAAATAAATAGATAACCATGAAACTTCCCCAGTTGATTAATTACATTAAGGCAATTACTTTTTTTCTATTACAGGTGTTTAAATATGCAAATGAGGCATTATCTAATGGTAACTTTCAGAGAATTTAGGAGAACTCTACAGACCAAAAATAGACAAAGTATTCAAATAAACCCCATAATGTGTATTTTAGTATGTTTTATCTCCAGCAGTCTGAAAGAAGACGTGTTATGGAAGCTAAATCTCACAATTGTGCATGAAAAACAATGTTTTTGCCTTCAAATAAAAAAAAAACATCTATAGTGTTTGCCCGTCTTCTTCTCCTGCAGAAGCTTCTAGCTGGGGTTACATATTTGTCCGAACACGGCCGTCTGGGCATGTTCACATCGGTAGGGAGGGACCCGTCCTGCTCGCCGTGTGTGGTGAGCTTTGGTTTGAATGGCGTGTGAAACGTGGACTCGTATTCACGCCCTGACACAAAGTGCCCTGATACCCACACGGTAACCGCAGCCGGTCTCCCCGATGCAGCGGCCCAAGATGCACTGGGGCCGTTTGATAACCCTGCAGTGGGTAATGCAAGATGCTGGAGAGGAAGGGGCTGGGGAGGGGGGGGGGGTCTGCAACACTGAGAGATTGGCTTTGCACGGACGCCTTGTGACTTTAAGATCCTATTTGGTCCACTGGCTTAAAATCAAAAAAGAAAAAAAAAAGAAATCTTGGAACTAAGGTGCTTTTGACCAGATAAGTCAAGCTGGATGCGAATTTGTATTCTGAGCCACAGTCTGGCAGAAATGTTTCACTTCTCTAAACACAGACGTGCTCCTCTGTTACATCTCACAGAGCCGACCCTCAACGTGGACGCTCGCTATCATCAACCAATCAAACACGGGAGTCCTGCAATTCATTAGCCATGCTGTGAAGATTTCACAAAAGGTTTGTTTTTGTGTTACAATTGTCTGTTTTTTTTTTTATCACATTATCACTATACACTTCAAAAAAATGTCCTACACACTTCTTTATCTCAACAAATATCGACATTTATTTTTTGGGCATGTACAGTTTTATTGTATAAATTAATTATTAAAAAAGGTATTCATCGTGTTGTCTAGTTGCGGCATTGTTTGTTCTGGACGTGAAGTTGAAATCTCACCCGTTTTCTTCTCTACATGTGTCCTGTAGCTGCTGTGTCTTCTTCTTCTTCTTCTTCTTCTTCTTCTTCTTCTTCAGCGGCGGTTTGGGCCCCGCCGAGGAGAGAACGAGGGCAAACATCTCCAGCAGGTTTAATTAAACACAACGTAGCTGTGAACACCAGAGGATTGCTCTCACAGTGTGTCGACTGCGGGACTCGTGTGATATTTGTACACATTTGATGATGCTTTTATATGACATTTCCTTCCTGCTCTCACTCTGAGAAAAGTCCCATGATTCATCTGGGTTTTTCTTTTCAGAAACAGAAACCTTTTTTTTTTAAATTTGAGCTTTCTGGCTTTTTAAATGAACCAGTGAATTAAATAACTCTACGATATTCTCCTCCAGCATTACTGTAAATGTAATGTTCACTGAGAGAAAATATACTCACAATATATATATATATATATACATATATGTCACCAAGTGCAACGCAACACTCGGATGCTGCCCACGAATTTTGCTCAGACGAGATGTGCTGTGCTGTAAAGATGTGAGGCGAGATAAAGAAGTTGACGTACTTAAAGAAACACAGAAATGCTTATGGAGGTTTTTAA
>JACSYO010002097.1:672500-802500 GCA_016806645.1 Ophiodon elongatus
TAAATTAGTAGGTTTTTCTTTTGAGGTTTTGAAGTTCAAGTGCAACTTGTAGTTTTGTCTCGACATCCGCTGGTAATGCGTTTCTACCGTTATTACTCAAAATGTGCTGGGCAACTTAAAAAGTATTTACAGTGTAATTTAATCTTATGACTCCTCCCTAAGCATCACTGTGTTACCCCCTTGTTTCCTGTACTTCTGTCCTTGTTACCTTTAGGTACCAAGTACGTATTTCATTGATACCGTTTTAGGAAAATATGCACACTTACAACACGGTATACTGCAATTTTTTAAAAATACAATTTTGCCCTAATGGGGAAACAAAATGTATTGTTTTATTGTTGTTTTATCGTCCCTAAAGTGAATACATATTTTCTATGAATTGCACAGAGCAGAACACAACGTGTCTGTGTGTGGGAGACGAGCGGTTAACTGCAGTTAATGAACAACAAGAAATCATAAAAAGGTTGCACCAACAGAAAGGAACAGAGGAGAGGAAAACAAGGAAGTCACAAAGGAGGTGACCTATATCCTTGGGTTAGAAGGGTGTGAGTGTGTGCGTGGGTGTGTGTGTGTGTGTGTGTCTGTGTGTGTGTGTGTGTGTCAAGTGGGCTGGAGCACTCATTTGCTCTGTGAGCCTTGTAATAGTATTCATGAAACATGGACACACACACACGCGCGTACACACACACACACACACACACACACACACACACACACACACACACAGACTCAAAAGTAGAAGCGTAAAACTATCGAACCCAAACCAAGTCCCAGTCTGTTTATGCGCTTTAAAAAAAGATACAATACTCTAATTAATTTACAAATTGTCCTATTTTGAAAGGGCTAAAAGTGAAAAAGGTCGCTGATCAGCTGCATTCAGCATAACAGAAAATATAAATAATGAATACAGTTTAAATAATTGAAACAATAAAAAAATCAATATGGTTGTGTAACTCTAAAGCTGAAGGTATGGCATGCAAGGATCTTTATAAGACTACTGTTTTTTTTATTGTGAATTTGAAATTAAAATAATGAAATCCATCATCTTTTGTGCATGTACAGTGTTTTGCTGTTGTTCTGAGATAATAATAATAAAAAAGAAGGTGGAGGAGGAGACGAGAAGGAAGATGAAAAAAAGAAAAAGTGTCCGTCAGCAGAAGTGTAACTGTCATTAAACCTGGAAGTCAGGTGTCTCTAAAACACACGGGGGGGTGCATGTCGGCAGATTTCAAACTAGTGTCAAATATTCAGTTATCAAGAAAAAACTGAGAATTGGTCTTCATCAAGACAACATAGAGATGTATGCAATTTATTTTTTACAAAGATTGATTGCTCTATAAGTGACAACCCATGTTGTTCCATTCCACAGAGCGCTGCAGGGAAGTTAGCATCACACTGGTTCCCTCCACAAAAAAGCCAATGGGTTATTTTTTATATTGCATTTTGAAATATTGCAGAAAATAATCTCTGTGGCAAACACAAGTTTATGATACTTACACGTTTGTTCGTCAAGATAATCTTCACTAATAAACACCACTTTCATCATTTTTTAATGGCAAAAAGAAAGAAGCTAACGTTAGCAGCTATAGAGGAAATCCACCACGGTCACATGACCTCACGTCTCCACCACTGAGCTAAAGGATTCTCATTTAGACTCTTTTTTTTTAAGACACTTACAAGCTTCTAAATTCACCAGAGGGGTGTTTACTGACTTGTTTTATATATCGTAGAACCAAACGTTAAAATCTATTCCACCTTTATTTAAGATATCTAACCAAAAAAACATAAAAGAAACACATTGACTAGGAGACGAGGGAGTGCTAACTCGCTGACTCATTTCCTGGTTTTAGGACTCGTTCCTGCAGTGCTCCTTTGACGCCAATAGTCAAGACAGATTTCTAAATACTGTCAAAAATTCAGTTTTGTGAGATACAATGCTGACTACATGTACACACACATGGTGTATCATATATACTTTGTCATATTTATCCCTGAACCCTGGACATTTATTTAGCGAGAATCCGCAGCAGCTGTTTTCCGTGAGACGTTTTGAGGCATGGTGGGGTCAATTTTCTGATAATTCAGAAATCTGTCTGGATCTTCTGTGGAGGACACACGGTCTGAGTTTGGTGCCAACTGAGCAAAGAGGGAGGAGATGGGTTCAATTCATTTTACAGTTATTGAGTAAGACATGGTCTTGATAATTCCTGCCAGCTGGAAAGCACCTGAACATTTCTGCTCACCTGGGCCTACGTTTTGTTTGCAAAGTGCTCGCATACGTGACCGATTAGTCACGGAGTTTAGACTCTGCTGCTGTAGCGCTGAGAACACGTTGAAAGATTGTGTGAGAACATTACGCACATGATTCATTTGAATAGGGTTTCATTTATTCTGGTATGGGTTGAGAAGCGTGATTCAAGTGCTGCAGTAAAATGTGGTGAACAGAAAGCTAATGAATTTAAAAGTGCACAAATTTAGAAATTGCTGTAATGGTCTCACCGTTATCGCACAGGGTCCTGCCAATCACACGCAAGCAGTTCTATCTGTTATCTGCTAGTAGGCTATTAATGATAGAGCGCAGTGTATTTCATTTTTCTACAAGTGAACCCTGACCCTACTGTCAGGGGTAAACTTACAGGAACAACAGTTGTAAAGCCACATTGTTTCTATGGCGCTAGGCGACGATGGTTATAGACTACGATACGTGAAGATGTCCTCTGTGTGTCTTTGCCGATCTCAGGCCTAACGTGGTCCTGGTCCTTCTGTTCGTCCAAGTCATATCATGTTCCCCATTCCGGAGGCTGAGGGCTTTAATTCCTCTGGAGACGAGCTGTTCATGTGAGAGAAGCAGCGCTCTCATTCCAACAGGAAACACTTTGACTGACTTTGACTCATGGAGAGAGGAAAGCAAACACATTAGCAATGAATTACTGTTGATGGTGTCGATTCTGTTAATGTCTCAGCTATCAGAATATCATGAAATAGCACTTTAAAGGGGCAACGCGTGAGATGTGAACAGAATTTGAGTTTGAACTAACATCACCAACAGGATGTGAAGAGGTTAAAGTCTTGACATTCTGTTAAGATGTAAAATGAGCACGCTAACCAGCTAGCTCCGGCCCGTCTCCTGTCTTGTAATACCACAGGTACCTGGAGAGGCGATAGTGAGTCACTGTCTTACACGCGAGGCTGGAGAAGAAGAGCTTCCTCCAGGGCTTGTCCATCACGTCAAAGGTTTTTGTTACTCTGTTTACTGGATTAAAACCAAAGTGGCAGAAACTAGAAAATGACTCAAACTTTTCGTTTCGTCCTCTCTGGGAAACAGACCTTCAGTTAGCATGAATTCAGCAAGCCGTGCCAACCCCAGCACCGGGGGTCTGGTCCCGGGAGACCGCCCGGACCCTCTGAGCCCGTCAGACTCGGTGCTCGGCCTTCTCGACTTCAGAAACAGTAGCTCACCGAACAAACACGAGGTCCATGCAGTAAATCTTCACTGGTGCTTTTGATCATATTGCATGTTCTTCTTCGGCAGTGGCCCAGATGTCAGTTGCTTTTCTTCTTTTCTTTTAGCACTTTCATGACCTTTTGTCCAAATTGACTTCAAGGTTTGAGATCGAAAGTTCAATCTTGTGCTCCAAAAACAGAAGCGATCAAAACAAATCCACCACAGGGTCCGTTCAGCAGCTGCTCTGGAGCTTTTCATCGTCTCACACGATCTTCATCAGCAGAATTCATTTTAAACTTTTACGCGTAAAGGGACGAGAAGTCCTATTAAGCAGCTATAATGTATATTTTTTTATAATAATAATGTATCAAATGATAATGTGAAAGGCATAATTTCTCCCGTGAGTCATTTCTCCCCTCAGCTTTGCGGAAATGTATCGTGAGTTTCAGCTCATTGTTTAGCTGTCCGGTTTGGGTTCACTCTCACTGCTTATAGTGTGGTGTTCAGTAACAAAACTCTAAAAAGCCACTGTACACTACCTGCTCTGCACCAAATAGTAGACAGGCGCACGAAGAGACTAGCTGGTGAAGATAGTGGAGCGTTTATCCCGTAAAGAGACAGCCATTTGTCTCAGGAGTTGGTAGAGACCAAAAACAGAGCTACAACAAGAATGAATTTTGAATGAATTTTGAACCAATTTTCCTCAGATGGACACAAACACGACTCCAGATGAATGATAATGTTGCCCCGTAATAAGTTTGCCATGTCAACTGTAAAGCTGATGGTATGTTGTGTTAACAACTTGTTTCTGCTGCCCCTGAGAGGTCAAAGGTTGTAGTGCGGGTTTTAGGTGCTAAGAAATAAGGACATTTGAACATCTACATTTTCACGACAGCTGAGGAAATTCCATCTGCAGAGGAAGATCATGTGATGGACCTGAAGGTGAGTTTTGCTGCCTAGCTTAGGTTGCTAAAAAACATATGAATCTGAGACCTGTTCGGAGTTGAAGTGCTAGCGTGGGTCAACGGATGGATGGAGTCATCGCAGCATCCGGAACAAAGACGGCTCTTCAGTCCTGCTTCACACACGTTCTTCCAGGAGAATTCATGCTGAAGGACGTCTCCTACCTTGATGGCATATGTGTAGACATGTAAAGTGTTAACGCTTCCTCTGACTTGTTGGAACCCGTCAGGTAGAAAACAGATGACTTGACACTGCTGCCATAAATAAGAGTTGGTCACACAGCATTTATTTTCATTTTCTGACAAAACTCCACACAAAAACAAACTGGAGACCAAGCTGAAAAAGAGAGATCCTTCTATTTCATTTTCATTTTTTTTTTTTTTTGGACTGCTGTTTCGCAAGTTAAGGTACAGTGCCTTATACCACATTTCCACTGATTTAAATAATGAAATTGGAGAGAAATCTCTTTTTCTGAGAACACAGAAATATTGTATTTTTATTCTTTTTTAACAAGGGTGAGGTTGGGGGGAGGGAATAGAGGTGGGCGGATAAGGGGAGGGCGGGTGGTGGAAGTGGACGGAGGGTTTGCACGCTGTTCACAAACAGACAGACAAACGGACAGATAGAGGGATAGGGGGGAGGAGGAGGGGAGGTAAAAGAGGGGGAGACGGTGTGTTTTGTCATGTCCGAATGAAAACAAGCAGCTCTCAAAACCACTCCCAACTTAAAAAAAACAATTCACGAACAATTTTTCTTTTTTTAATAACACCCAGTCGTCTATTAGAAAACGACAACAACACAGGCAGAAAATAACTCATGGGGAGGAGGGATGAGGGAGGAGGGAGGAAGACAGAGAAGGACGGAAGGAGTCCGAGGAAGTGACCTTTTTTTCCACCCCGTTGAGGGCGTGAGTGAGTGCTGAAGTTTTATGGTGAGATCGACTCTTTATTGATAGGGAGGGGGAGGAGGAGGGGGAGAGGGAGGGAGAACGGCAGTAGAAGATTGGCAGTGAGTACATAGAAGTAGAAAGAGAGAAGAGGTCGGAGGGAGGGAAGGAAGTCACGTCGGAGTTGGCGCAGGGCAGAAGATGGCAGTGAGTAAGGAGCTGGATCTGGGTGGCAGGCTCTGGCTGTAGAAAGACGAAGAAATAAAGAACCCCGTTCGCTCCAATCGGCGGTCGGGAGCCGAGACGGGAGCTGCCACGTTGTTGTTCTGCTCAGCAAGAGAGGTCGCAGCCGAACAGTCGGGTTTCTGTCTCTATTCTGGGACCTGAGTTCTTTATTCAGGTCCGCGCGGCGGTGTCGCTCGAGTGCGCGCGCGTGAAGAGCGGCTGCAGCTGACGGTGTGGTAATAGGCGTGTTACCGGCAGACTGGTGCTGAAGAGACTTTGGATAGAAAAGAATAAAAAGGAGGGGACAGAGGGAACAGAGAGGACAGGGAAGATTTACAACCCCCCCTCCCTCCCCCCTCTTGAATCCTCTCCTCCTGTCGTTGGTCCTCGCGTCGTCTTGGCGTGTGATAATTATTTTAGTTTTCTTTGTGGGGGATGAGGATGGAGAGGAGGATGGGGAGGACGTTATCTTCTTGTACAGTTCGAGCATGTTGACGGGAGAGGAGGGATGGGTGGAGGGGAGGAGGAAAAGAGAGGGGGGGGGGAGACAGAGAAGAAGGGGTGAGTTCAGGGGACAACGGGGGGGGAGAAGGAAATGATGCTTTGATCATTTAGTAGTAAGTCTCTTTTTCCACCCAGCCTGCAGAGATGTAGAGGAGAGAAACAGAGGGGAACAAGGGGATAGAGAGAGAAGAAGAAAAAATATTATTTAAAATGATGAGGGCTTGGATGATATTTTCCTGCCCAATGTCCTTGAAAGTTGTAATCCTTTTTTCCCCATTACATTTGCAATGTATTCTTATCACCCTGTAAACATGAGTTTATGGTCTCAATCTCTAGTTTCAAGTCTTCTTTAATACAGCATGAAGTTCATTTAGTAAATTATGGTCCATGTAGAGTCAAACAGACCATAAAGCAGAGAATGCTTTAGGGCGGGGCTACAAGGTAGACAGGTCGACACCACTGTTGACCGGTCTTAGTCTTAAAACTTTAACCCTTTCACTGTGTTTTCACTTCATGGAAGTTAACATTTGAAGTTGAAAGTAAAATAGTTTTAATTCAGGATCAATCAATGGAGTAAAAGGAAAGCGCCTCTCGTTTCTCATGTTTTTCCCCCCCAGAAAAAATAAACCGGTTAGTTACCGGCTAATGGAAGTGGGGCTATCGAAAGTAAAATTAACCAAAGCTGACATCCCCACATGCAACTAATGCATATATGTTTGTGTACTGTAGTTTAATGGCAGCCTGGTGAGATGAATAAAACTATTACTAAACTACTGCTTTCTATCTAATCTATTTTGTACAAAGCGGGCAACTTTCAGGCTGCAGGCTCTCACGAAAAAAATACTTGTTGTTTGAAAAACATTTAGTTTGCTCAGTGCTGCTGTGCGGCTGGAATAGTACACAAGTGTGTGTGAGCGTGAATGTGTGTGTGATCTGACCTCCGGGGTTTCGGCGAAGGATGAGTTTTCGGATCTCATCGTAAACAAATATGAGGAAACTGTATGGGAACGCACAGAACCACCAGCTGGGCCTGAGGGAGGAGGAGGAGGAGGAGGAGGAGGAGGGAACGATGGAGGGTGAGAGCAGTCAGTAATACAGATCAGAAAACTCATTCACTTTCTTAACACAAACGTGCATTGTGATTTCAGGACAAAATAACACATTACACATAATTCATGAGCAGTGAAAGTGAACATGGAGGTCTGCACATCACGGCCCTGTGATGACGTGTTGAGGCGGTACTTACTTGAGCGGGTACATCCGTAGTGCCACGTCCATGCCGGGGCAGTAGGACAGGAAAGCAGCCAGAGCCGTTTCCTCAAACAGGCCAAAGATCAAAATCTTATTCCTGCGAGACAATAAATGCAGAAAGAAAAGTTAATTTCAGTTGCTATCTTCATCTGAGTTTGGATCGTACAATGGCTTCAAAGTTGATTTCCTGCAGGCAGCACCAGTGTGTGGGCTTGTGTGCCTGGAGTGTAAATGCTGCGTGAGGAACAGAGCAGCTAAGGGAGAGGACAGACGGGTCAAGAGCCAGACGAGAGGGACCCAGGGGAAAGGGGAACAAACAAACATGTGCCATAAATTGGGGCCATAAATTAAAGGCGTGTCAGTAAAACCTGGTTCTCTAGTGACGCCTAGTGGCAGCTGTGGGAAACTGCTTTCTTCTTCTGCAACTCACTGTTATGTTTACCAGCATTTGTAACTGATACTCTACGTCAAAGAAAACATATATATATATATATATATATATATATATATACTGTATATATAACCATCCTTTACTTCAATAAAAGCATTAGTATAACAATGTAAAAATACTTCTTTAAAAAGTTATTTTTAAAAGTCCTGCAGTCAAAAAGTAAAGGTGGTGGGAGTTGCCGAGTGTTGGAGTAACCGAACTCCACCCACCAACCGCATCACAGCGCAGAGGGAAGCGTGCATCTATCCCGTGAGAGGCTTGTGCTCGGGACAGCGGGACATTTAGACACTAATGGAGTCCTCCTCGGAGCTGTAACCAGTAGAAGCACACGCATCCTTCTGCGCGTTGATGTGGTTGGAGGGTGGAGTTCGGTAGAGAGAGAAAATAGTTCCTACATTGCACTGTTCACCACAAGCTCTGTGGATTATCTTGAGTAAACGGCTCACGATGTCTCAGAAGAGACATTGCTGCTGAGTTTTCTTTGAGCAGCACGAGCCTGAGTGCCATCTAGTTCCACCGTGTCGTAGAGAACAGACGACTCGACAGCTGATACCTCCGACACTCTGTAGCTCACACCAAAACTATAGATTGATAAATAGCACTACAGGTGAGAGGACAAATATGTATTCTTAGATTTTTTTGGTGAACTGTCCCTTTCAAGACAAGACACGATGAGAATGCTTCCGGGCGTTTTTGAATGTAACAAAATGGTTGGTTTGTATTTTGACTTACTTCATGCCCTGCTGGAACACAGAGTTCCGCCTGGTCTTGCAGATGATGACATCCGCCCACTGAACCACCACGATGCTGACGAAGAATGCCGTGTGGCAAGTGAACTCCACAATCTTTCGTTGCTCATAGGTCTGGGCAGGGAAAGAGGAAGACAGACACACAATGTGTCCTCTGCGATGGACTTCTATTCACGACACGTTTCTATACATTTATGTTCATGTTTGTGTTTTTGATCATTCAAAGATTGCTGTTGGCGGAGGAAATATTCAGGAAATATTCTAAAAACTTTGTGTTGAGTGACTTGATTCAACATCACGGTACACGAGGGAGGGGGTGTGTAAAACCGGCCCCAGTGATTCTCCATGAGCTCAGTCAAACAGAGCTCACAGCAGAACCCTGATGCTGTGTGAGGTCACTCGTACCCATTGCTGCCCGTAGCTGTCCTCCAGGTCGTTGGTGGAGCGGTCGTCCCAGTTGAGCCGGATGCCGACGAGCACGGACGGCAGAAAGCCGTTTTCGGCCATGATGACGAAGTAGGCGAAGAACCCGCCGAGAGCTTGGATCATACCTGCAGACGCAGAGTTTTAATCACTGGATGTTACGATGTGGTGAAGAGAAGGGAAACGCGCTCTGATTGGCCAGCCATCGATGGGAATTGTATATACTAAAAAAAAGTATTTGTTGTGTTCAAATTTGTGAATTATAAAAACCGACAGACAAACAGACTTTTGATGAGGCTGTTGACTGCAGTAGAATCATGCTGATATCAAGGTGCTGTCAGACAGCCAATGTCTTTGGGTTACCGTTGTCTAAGAACACTGATGATAGCATGCGGTGAGCCAACAGGACCTAAACCTGCTGGCTCTGCAGGGGTAGAGCAGTGTGTGAGGAACAAAACCCATTTTGTGTAGGGGACAGATAATGGGCCCAGTCAGATTTCTGCTATGGTCTTTGCATGTTGACAATACTTGCACTAATATCAAAAATATTACAGGGACTGTGTATTTTAATTTGTATTAATTAATGATTTAATATATATCATTTAAAATTATATTTATTTACTTAATGTTTATTTTCATTCTAAATCTAAATCTTTTGTTTTTTATTCATATTTTAGTGTACTGAACCTCCCCCCAAATTAAACTGAAAGAAGAATATAAAATAATAATCATAATAAGAAAAAAGATTTTAAATATAGATCATAAAATAAAATGATATGTTCAATTTGGGTTTAAGTATGAACAATGTTTGAAATGTATAAAATGAAAAAATATTTGTTCATTAATGTTTGTGAGTAAATGCCACACACTGATCTGTGGTCTGTGCTGTGTGTAATAACACAAACACCTACCGATCTGTCCGTAGGCGATACTGATGAGCCTCTCGTTGACCAGTTTGTCCCTCAGTGGGTTCCTGGGCTGCCGCTTCATGATGTCACTCTCTGCTGCCTCATAGGCGAGAGAAATGGCTGGTACCTGACGGAGGAGACAGACAGACAATGCTGTTATAGTGATGCCATGTGTTGGCAGTGAACACATTTATATCTGGGTATGCTCATGCTTTCGGTTTATTTTAACACTCTACACTTCCCAAGCATGACAAACTGGACTGGTCTCACACTGCCACCTAGTGTCCTCTTTTGTGCACACACTTTTTAGCCATAACCTTGAACTCAACCTCAGAGCTGATGGAGGGACAGTGTTCCAGTTGATGTCTGTCCAGTCTGTAGGTTTGCACTGGTTGATGGTAGGGGAGGGGGACTTGAACGATTAGGACCTGATGCAGAAAACTCAATAACCGAAAATTTTAAACTCAATTCTCAACGTTATGATCGCTTGAAACAATTCTGTGGCAGCAGAATACCTCCTGGCTTAAAAGCTACCGTATGGAAGCATTTCACTTCTTCCTCTTCCTCCGAACTCAGAGAGAAACCACAAAGTAGATTGCAACTACGAGGATGCGGCTGCAGACCTGATTTTATTTATTTTCCTCTTGGTTCTCTTTGCTGTAATATAAATGTGACCCTCCAGTTAACGCATCTCTACTATTTATTACTAATATTGAATTAATAAAAGATAATGGGAGTAAATTCATCTGTTTTTAAATTATGAATCATTACAAATATGCAGTGTTTTAAAAATAGCAGATAGTGAGACAAGATAAATCATGTAAAGAAACATGTTGATGCATAAAAAATAATCGATAATCTTGTGAGTGGATAAGTGCGTTCACACATTGGCTGCTACATTTTTCTATCGCCTGACTGGACACATCGGAGCTGATCGCTACAGTGAGAGTGTGTGTGAGAGTGTGAGTGAGAGTGTGAGTGAGAGTGTGAGTGAGAGTGTGTGTGTGAGTATGCCCGGTGTGTCTCTTCTGTTACCATGTCGGTTCCCAGGTCGATGCAGAGGATGGTGATGGTGCCCAGAGGCAGCGGGATGTTGACCAGGATGAAGAACAGGAAGGGGGTGATCTCTGGGATGTTGCTGGTCAGAGTGTACGCGATGGACTTCTTCAGGTTGTCAAAGATCAGACGGCCTGTAGGATGAAGGTGGTGAGTAAAATAAAGGCAGACCTCTGAAGAGGTGAAGCCCCTCAACCTGCTGAACTCGGCCATAGAAATGGTCTGGCGTTGGTATTTTGTCATTTCTTGGCATATCCCCAAATGCTTCACATCCCTTAAGTGTGTACAACCTCAGCTAAAAGCTTCTGAAAGTCAATAATCATAATACTTGATAAAAGTATTGAAATTGTGTCATAAATATTACTGCCTTGCGATTGTATCCCCCCGCCAACCTGTGGACTTGCAGTTTACATCCATGTCTGTCCAGAATGTCATCACTTCATCATTTTATCATATCAGGCATTTGTGTGAAATTGTCAAAATTAGCATAGCAATTCGTGAGTTATGGTCAAAAAACGTGTTTTGTGAACATTTGTCAAATAAATCATTTTTTTTCGAAACAATTCTGAACGTAGAAACATAAACAACATATTTCTCAACACAACAAACATAATTTGAACTATGTGCATTGTTTGAGATGTTGACATATGCTCATTTTGATGAGCAGTAGTTTCGTGATGTTGTCATCACGAGCCTTATCGTTCTGCTGCAAGAAGACTGAACGCTCCAGCTGTTATGGTTATTATTTTAGATCGACTGAAACAGGATCCTCCCGGTTAAATAATAAAGATGGTGGAAATACTACTTGAGACTTGTAGACCCCACACCGCTAGCTCTATAAAATGCGTTATTATTATTATCATGAACTCATTAACATAGCATTCATAAGTGTCTTTCTTGCCATTCCATCTTATTTATTGGCAGCATTTTTTCACTGTTCCTTCTACTATTCTGGTAAAAACAGGACAAAAAAAATAAATAGATAGAAAGAAGATACAAAATCCTTCTTGCTAAACAGCATTCTAAAATGTATTTCTCCTCTCAAACATGAACTGTCTGAAATGTATTGAATAGTATATTACACAAGTATGTGCAACATCCTAAACATCTTAAGTGTACTCTTGTTCTTCTGAGGCCCGATGCAAAAACATTCTAGCTCGACTGACTCTGTCCTCGAAACCATCTTTGCCCCCTTTCCCGCTCATCCCTCACCTTCCTCGACTCCCGTGACGATGGAGGCGAAGTTGTCGTCCAGCAGGATCATGTCGGCAGCCTGTTTGGACACGTCTGAGCCAGAGATTCCCATGGCGACGCCGATGTCAGCCTTCTTCAGGGCGGGTGAGTCGTTCACACCGTCGCCTGTCACGGCCACGATGGCCCCCTGAGAGAAGAGGAGGACGCGTATTTTAGGGTTTTCATCCCCGCCCGGGGAGGCTGAAAACCCCGAGCTGGTATGCATGTGTGGACTGTAAAGGTACCTGTCTCTGGCAGCCCTCTACGATGATGAGCTTCTGCTGCGGGGAGGTTCTGGCGAAGACGATCTCCGTGTGGTTCTTCAAAATATCATCCATCTGATCCTGATCCAGGTCTTTGAGATCTGTGCCGTGGATCACACAGGCCTTGGCGTCCCTACACAACGCAGATAAAAGCAAAAATACTCTTTTGTATACCAAATCATAAAAACGACTGTGATATAAAGGTGCAGCAAAGTAAAAGACCAGATTCTTCGACAGCATATTAGGGCTGTTGTAGGTAATAATAAATAAACTACGGAGAAAATGTATATTCTCTGAGATAAATTTTGCGAGAAAAAAACTCAAATTAAATTGTGCAGCGACCACCGTCTGAACTTCCTAGTTCTCTTATGATGAGGACGGCCTCTGAGCGAAGTGAAGGTCGTGAAATATATGTACTTATACGCATTTTCCTGAAAGCTCTTTCTGTGTTCTTTTACGAAGATAATGCTGACATTGGTTTGCATTGTACTTTATCCTCAGGTTAGACCTGTTGTTTCAAATAAATCCTGAAGATTAATGTTTCTGTCCTCTCTTTTGGCTCAGAGGCAAAGGTCCTGAAAGATACAAATATGCGTTTTCTTTCAGTGTTTTTTTATGGACATAAATAAGTACTATTATAATATATTTTGCACCCGATGGCTCCCGTTACCGTAATGTTTATTGGGGTCGTCTGTGGTGTGATAAGGTTGATTCAACCTTGCAAAGTGGAACAAGGTGTTTCTTTGACTTTTCTTGCAAATTAGTGACTTTAATCTCAGAGAATTTCAGAATTTTATCCTCGGAAATTTATGACTTCAGAATCTCAGAGAATATTCATGTTTCTTTTCTTGTAAATTAACCATTTAAATCTCAGAGAATATCCAAATGATATATACATCCCCGCCTCGGTATTATATATATTTTTTTACTTACAATGACCCTTATACGCTGCCGTAAAACAGAGCATCTGCTGTATAAAATTTATTGTAAAAGTCCAATCTATATCATGAAACATAGTTTAATTTCCTGTCTTACCTCGGGTTGACCTGGCTGACGGGGATGTTGAGGCGTGCAGCGATGTCCTCCACTGTCTCGTTACCCTCAGAGATGATGCCCACGCCCTTAGCAATGGCCTTGGCTGTGATTGGATGGTCACCAGTCACCATAATTACCTGAAATATAGGAGGAGGAGGAAGAAGAAGATAAAGAGGTTGGCGATGAAAGGGAAAGAAAAAGAGACAAAAATAAAACAACGAGCAAGAGGAGAACAGGCCAACAGTTCATATCGAAGGAATAGGATGAGAAGAAGAATAAAAGGAATGGAGAAAAGAGAAAAATAATGCAATTCATAATATTAATAAAACACTCTTCCTCTAAAAATGTGTGTGCGAGTCATCTACAGCCTCCACATCCTGGTGGATGTCATGTTCTGCTTTTCCGGGCCTTTAAAAATGCCAGACTTGAAAGGTGCCCACCTTGATGCCAGCGGAGCGGCATTTGCCCACGGCGTCGGGCACGGCAGCGCGGGGAGGGTCGATCATGGACATGAGGCCTACGAAGCAAAGGTTGTCTGTCTCGAAGTTGACGTCATCTGTGTCGAAGGCAAAACCTTTGGGGTACTTTTCCTCTGACAGTAACACTTGGCAGAAACCTGGAGGGATGAGGGAAGAATGAATTATACGTAATGCTACGCAATAACACACAGGACACACAAAAACTTTACTGGTAAGTTCAAATTCCAAATCATGAACCTTTTGTTGGATTGCCACTGTGTTCCTATCATCCTTACCCAGTACTCGCTCTCCCAGTCCTCCCAGTTCCAGATAGGCGTTCTGGAAGGCCTCCTTCAACTCATCGTCCATGGGCTGCTCCTTGCCCTGCACCATGATGGTGGAGCTGCGGTCGAGGATCCTCTCTGGGGCTCCCTTCATCACCAACAGGTAGCGGTTGTCGTTTTCATCATCATTTTCATGAATTGAGAGCTGATGGGAACAGATTATAACGCCAGCATGAGAACCTTTTCAGAAGTTGGTGGTGTTCTTTGCATGTTGAAGCCCATTTACTACGAATGAAAGGGGACGAACCTGGTACTTGTTGGTGGAGTTGAAGGGGATCTCGGCCACCTTCTTGTTCTTTTCTCTCATGGCTTTGACGGAGCCACAGGACAGCTCGATACACTTCAGCAGGGCGGACTCAGAGGCGTCGCCGGCCACGTCGCGCTTAAGGATGGGCAGAGCATCCTGGCCGGCCTTGAACACGGCGCGGTTGCACAGAGCAGCGATGCGGGCCAAAGCCGACCATGTTGGGGAGCTTTTGTCGAAGGAGGAGCCTAGAGAATGATGTGGGGTGGGGGGGTGAGACCTTTATTGACACATTCACCCTAGCGGGGCAGCAAGGTGCCCTGCAAGGCTGCAACAACTGATCAATTCAAATCAATGTAATAGTAGTTGGCAACGACGTTCGTCACCCTTTAGTTGGGTCGATGTTACAATGCGCGCTGTGTGTCAAGGTGAGAGGAGTAAGCCAAAGCCTCGTGGAGGTCATGTGATGAATAACAAGAATGTTATGGTAAATGGCGGAGAAAAGAGGCAGAGACTACTGTGGAGAAAAGGTGGAGAGGCAACTGCACGTCCACAGGTTCTAATCTACAAACCAACATAACGCAGAGAAAAACCTTCCATCTCCATGGAGCAGGGACCCCCTACTATATATGTTGTATAAAATTGTGTTTTATATTAAACTGGGCCTAGTGCCATGTATAAACATACCTTGTTATTGTGCATTCAATACTAAGCTATTCAAATAATACACAGGTTCATATATTCATGTTTTTATTTTAAACATGTGCAAGGTCCAGTGAGTAGGGTGGCCGTGCCACTGCCTGTTTATAAACACACCTTATCAACTGATACCAATGCCAATATCAACATTGTCTGTCAATTGTATGATAATCATGCATACAGGCTATTCAAGTTGACGTTTTTATTTTAAACATAAATGTGGAAACGAAAATGAGTGATGGCCTATTAGTGCCACTGCCATGCATAAACATATCTGTTATCTTGCATACAATACTGAACTATTAAAATAATGGATAGATTCATGTTTGTTTTTTAAACATACACGTAGGGGGACAGTAAATCCTTAGGCCATGTGGATGGCACACAGGCCTATTCCCACACTGGTGAGATGTCTGACCCTGATGAGTAGCACACAACTTATCTATGCTTGGATGGGTGGAGGTTGCCAAGCAACGGGTCACATCAGCCTCAGGCTGCCGTCTTCACCCGTATTTGTTTTTCAGGGAGGTGAGTGAGGAAAATCCACTTTCGCAAAGATATGCTGTTGCAAAGGGCAAAAGGTTCATCATGTATTTTGCTGCCAATTGTGGAAAGTCTTTCTGGCAAGAGATCTAGAACTATGTGTTTAAGTTTCATATGTTTCTGAACATTCTGTCAGTGGATAGTTGGATGAGCTGATCCTCCTCTGTCACTGTCAGGCGTGCGCCGTTTGAATGGAAACTGTATCCATGTCTTGTCCCTGCGCCAGGAGTCAGCCTCAGAAAAGTAGTTCCTAAATTAATTGTCGAGCACCTCCAAGTGCGCAAAAATTGTGCGTGTTACGGGAGGGAGAGCACAGCAGAATCTCCCCGCTCATCCACTGATGGAAACGTGGGAAATATTCCCTCCCCGACGCGCTCCCTCCATCTTCTGATGTTTTTGAGAAAGCCTTCCATTCTGTCATACAGCTGAATGGCATGTGTATAGCGACCTTGCATAGAACTGTTAAGTTTGTTTAGCTCAGAAAAAATGTCAGTAAGATATGCAAGTTTGGTGACTCAGATATTGTCACTGAAAAGTGAAAGAGAAGTAAAACCTCCCAAATAGCCATCCAACCTCAGAATGGTACAGCAGCGCAGTGTGTTCTTCTCCCTCAGCAGCACAGAGATCAGAGAAGAGACGCGTGTACAAAGCACTCTTCTTGACTATAATGACAACTTTCACGACCGAGTCCACAGCGAAGTGACTCCGTGTGTAGCATGCAGTGCGTCCAAATCACTTGCGGAGCCGCATCCTTTACAAGCGCGATTAGTCCACTTATTAAACCAGCCATGGCTCCAGCACCGTCGGTGCACAGCGCAATACATTTTGCCCATGGAATGTCATTTTCTCTGGAAAAAACATCAATCACTTTGAAGATTTCAGAACTAGTTGTGTGTTCAGGAAGCCGCTTACAAAACAAAAATTCCTGCTGCATTTCATTTTGATCGACAAAGCGCACAAACGCCAGAAGCCGGGCGTCCTTTGACACATCTGTTGATTCATCCAATTGTAATGCAGATACATCTGACAACCTCAGCTTCTCTGTCAGTTGCACTCTCCCGTCAGATGTCATCACGTCAATGCGGCGAGCAATGTTTTCGTCCGACACTGGAATAGCTTTCAGTTTATTAATGTCAATATCATTCCCATACATTGTTCTACACATGTCAATAGCTGAAGGCAATATTAAATCCTCTCCAAGTGTGTATGGCTGTTTCTTCTGGGCAATCCGAAGAGCAACTTGATAAGAGCATTTCAAAGCAAGCTCACCAACTTTGGCTGATCTTCTCATCAATGTCTGTTGACCTTGGAGGGATCTGAGACCAGTTTGGAAGTATTCAACAGGTTTGTCTTTCGAGTGGCTGTGGGTTGTCTCCAAGTGACGCTGCAGCTTTGATGGCTTCATAGATTCGTTTGACAGCACAGGAGAGCAAATGACACACTTTGGTAATTCAATGCCATCTGTCTCCTTGAAGGTAAACCCAAACTTCAGATCACTATCTGTATATTTTGGGGTCTTCTCTGGTTTGCGCTAACGCTTATCCGCTGCTACATCAGCAGCAGGTGCCACCTCGCCACTTGCATTTTCACCGGTGGTTTCTGAGGTGGAGGGTATCCCTCTTGCGCTTGTGGAGTTTTTTGGTCGAGTTACAAAACGATCCATTTTCGCTCATAACTATGCCCATACATTTGGCACAATATATAATACTGGCCTCAGTAGTTGGCTGTTGTGGATAGGAGCTGCAGTGTTTTAGTCAGGAATATCATAAAAAATGATGGCTGGTCTCGCGCTGTGAGTGAACCGGTGCCCAGCTTGAGAGCGCTCCTGTGTGTCGCTGAATGTGTGTATTTCTGACTGAAAGATAACATCTTTCCGCATCATTTATCCATTCGCTATAATATGTTAGATTCATGTTAATGTGTATGTAAAGACATTTACATTTGGGGGAAAAAAATATAAAAGAAACCAAAGATTTCACGACCCCCCTGCAGTAAGACCTCCGGCTTAAACAATCCATGTAACTGAACATGCTTTGATGTAATCGCAGGCAAGAGAAATTGTGCGATGTTTAGCAAGGAACATGCTAAGACCAACGACTTGATGAAAAACTAAACAGAGCAGCTTCAGAGGTTTCTACCAAACGTACATTTGGCAAATGTTCATTTTGGATGCCGGACAGTAATTGGTGCTGCCAGAGAGGAACTCATATCACAAATATTCTGAATATTTTTGCAGGAAGTTGTAATGCACGCTGCACGGAAGCAGGGACAGAAATCTCACCGGACTGGTCCTCGGTGGTGTCGGCCTCGTGGATCTGGTTGTCGAACCACATGTGGGCCACGGTCATCCGGTTCTGGGTCAGGGTGCCCGTCTTGTCGGAGCAGATGGTGGAGGTGGAGCCCAGGGTTTCCACGGCCTCCAGGTTCTTCACCAGGCAGTTCTTGCGAGCCATTCGCTTAGCCGTCAGAGTCAGACACACCTGAGAGGAGCCAAGAGCAGAGAGAGGTCGCGACAGCGAGGAGAGGAGGAACGACAGGAAGGAAACGAGTCGTTGACGACACGGTGGGACAAAAAGGGGAGACAAAACCAAAAGAGAAAGAGAAAACATTATTAGTATCCGTGTGTTAAACTAACAGTACAGATGAACATCTCCAGGTATTAAACTAACTCGGTGCCATACTGTACCTGAAACTATAAAGCACACCCAGGAAGAAACCCGCCCCAACACCTGGAGACGTTCATCCTGCTCTTAACAATGCTCCTCTATAGCAAAATGCACTTTCCGAAAATTAAAAACAGCCCAAACAGCGGAGATGCAGAGAGAGAGAATGAGGCGTGAACGAGTGAAGCGGTGAAGCAGAGCGGCGGGTGCGTTATGCCATCATGCCAAGTACGGCACAAAAGACCCGCGGGCCAAACAGAACTAGCCAAGCAGAGGAAGGCCGAATTCATTTCAAGAAGCTGACTGGTCATTAACCTAATATCATTACATTAGCTAGCCGTTGTCATTGCAGGCAGCACCACGACTGGCCTGGAAAAGAGAGAGAGAAAGAGAGACATACGGAGAGGAAGATGGAGAGAACACAAACACACAAAACACATGTGGGGCTGCTTTGGGAGAAGGAGAGATGTAAAGAGAGATATACAAACGCGAGACAATACACCACCGTCACCACGGGAACAGGTGCCGACACAGAGAGAATGTTAAAAGCACATCAGATACACACAGAGATGCACACGAGAGACGTACATCGACATCGACATCAACATCGACATCAACATCAACATCAACATCAACATCAACATCAACATCAACATCAACAACAACAACAACATCAACAACAACACACTGATATAAACAAAAGCGCAGGGATACGGGGGATGCAGGGACGAGATCAAACAGGACAAGACAACATCGGACTGAAAACACTGCACGCACAATCAGACGTGGGTGAAACCACAAACTGCTGGGGGGGGGGATCGAGTAATCTAGAGTCTGGGTCGGAGGGCAAATTCATTCTCTTGATCACGGAATCTACAATAGAGCGTGGCTTATGTAAGGATGGGGAGTTGGCTGGCTCATCAAAAATAGAGACATGTCATGGCAACAACAATGTAAGGAACATTTTTAAAAGCTCTCACTGTTTTCTCAGATTTTGTGTGGCTTCTTAGATTTTTCTAATATATGAAATATATGAAAAATACTGTTTGACCCAAGTCTGCGCATAAACACTGGTAACTGAAGAGGAAACGGAACGCACAAGGACTGTGGAAGAGAAACAAAAGAGACAGGAAAAACTGCTCCAAATGAAGACTGACACAACTGGACAACAACATTGTAAACACATGCACACCTACTAAAAAATAGGGCTGCATGATATTGGGAAAAACTTTTTTTTCTCCCCTCTGTGATGTATATTGTGATTTAAAAAATACAGTAATATTCACCCTGAAGTTAAATGTATCGATCACTTACAGAGCAAAATTAAGAGGCTTGATAAGCTAGTGCTCTGATGAGCAATTTCATCATTAACACATTGGTTATATAGATTTGAATGGCGATGACGTGGCAAAAAAGTTCCACCTGTAGAGCTTCGTAAACGAGACGGGGTCTGGGTTTCAGACATCGCCAGAGACCCCCCCCCCCCCACACTGAGGACACTCTGTCCCGGTTAACGGTCGCCCGGGAGCCCCGTTCCTCCCCGCAGGCCTTTCCAAGCCGCCCTACTAGAGGCGGAAGAAAAGACCCTGGAGGGGCCCAGCCAGCTCCACAGAGAGGATCCTCTGACACCAAGCCTCCGTACCCGAGTTGAATCCCCCAACACGGACCCCACCGGTTGAGCGGTGTAAAAATATTCTGGTTCATTATGAAACTGTGGCAGAAACACTGATTAGTAACGGAAAATGAGAACCTGTTTTCCTTTTGTATGAAGCAGCAAAGAAAGTTGAGTTACATTTCCGCCATCACATGTCCTGTGATAATTATTGAGAGGGCGCACTTCTCAATGTCGATGCTGAAACGATATATCATGCAGCCCGAACTAGAAATACTAATATTCCTGTCCCTCTCACAGATGAGAAAACACAACCTTTCTCTCTCTCTCACACACACACGCACACACACACACGCACACACACACACACACACACACGCGCACACACACACACACGCACGCACACACACGTTTGTTATGTCTCTGCCTACTCACAGTGACCGTGGCCAGCAGTCCCTCTGGCACATTAGCAACAATGATGCCAATGAGGAAGATGACGGCCTCCAGCCAGGAGTAACCCAGGACGATTGATAGCACGAAGAAGCTCACGCCGAGGAAGACGGCCACGCCTGTGATGATCTGGATGAAGTGCTCGATCTCCTTGGCAATGGGAGTCTGGGGAGTAGAAGAAGAAGGTGTTTGGATTGTTTGAAGAAGACGATTGACAGTTTTTTCTATCTTCACGTTCAATCGTTAAGCAGTGAAATTTGACCTCTGCATTTCAGGAGCAACTAGAGGTTATTTGTCTAAATAGCTTGAATTTACACTTGAAGCTGTGAACACTTAATAAATGTAGTCAATTTCTGAGCTGTTAGTATGTGAATGAGCAACTGAACGATTACATAAATGAGCCTGTTTATAGCAAGCAACCTCCTTTATGTTGCTTGTAAAAGACACGGCAGACCATTGTAGAAGAATGAAGAGTGTGGTACCTTGCCAGACTCCAGGCCTGAGGTGAGCGTGGCGATGCGGCCCATCACCGTGCGATCGCCAGTGCACACGACGATGCCACGCGCCGTTCCTGAAGAATGAGAGAAGAGGGAGCAGTTTTTTTTGTTTAAAAAACAAAAAAGAGATTAACTTCTTTAATCTGTTTCAGAAAAGATGAAGACGGAGGAAAACAGACAATTCAGGAAGAAAATGACTGAAGCACTAAATACTCAGATTTGAGAAGTTGAAACTAAATCACCATTTGACCAAATGATTTTTGTCATTTCTACAAAAGACTTCAAATGATTATCAAAAAAGTTGCCAATTCATTTTCTGTAATCAACTAATCAATGAATCGACTAATCGCTCAGGCTCTACCTGTAAAAACTGTAGTTTAATTTATAACACAACATGATATTTTGTAAAACTCTTTTGTATGTAAACATCTTAATTGTAAAGAAACTAAAGCTGTCAGATTAATATAGTGGAGTTCAAATTACAATCATTCCCTCTGAGATGTAGTGGAGTAGAAGTAGAAAGTGGCATGAAAAGAAAATACTCAAGTAAAGTACGAGTACCTCACATTTGTACTTAAGACAGTAACTGAGTTAATTTATTGTTGAAGGCGTCACATGAATGCAGGGGGTGGAGCTATCAGTCTGAACATCTGATCAGTATCAGAAGTCTGGTCCGGTCAGTATAGAGCAGTGTTTCTCAAACGGTGGGACGCGCCCCTCTAACAAACAGTGGGGCGCAGGGCGAATTGCAGAATATTTTTATTTCAAGAACTTTATTGAGAACTTCACATATTACAAAAGTACAAAGTACACGGACATAAAACTTGCTGTGTTCACACCAAAATACGAATATTCGCGCCGCTTTACTCGCCGAACTATTTGTGGTTATTTCGCTTCATCGCGCTAGACGCGCCGGAGAGGGGGCTTATCTCCGTAGAAATAGTTAATTTCCACCGTGGAAGAAATAACCACTATTTCTGCTTTGTACGTGTTCGCCCTCGTGTCTGGGTTCATAACATCATCCGTAGCCGCACACAGCTTCTCCAGGATCGGGAGGACTGCCGCTTCCAGTCTATCAACTTCTCCTCCATAGTTTCTGATTCAACAACGGCAAGACATCAGTGATGACGGGCGGAGCTTCTCAATGCTGATTGGCTTTAAAGACACAGCGTCACGCGAATGAGGCGAATTGTTCGCGGCGGAAATTCACGTTTTTTGCATCCATTCGCATCTGTGCAGTGACTTTGTGTGTAATCTACTCTCGCGAAAAATTTGCAGCGCTTTTGGTGTGAACACAGCAGTCACGAATAAATACATGGCGAAATGCCTGTACTTTCGTGTAAATGTTTATGTTACGCCGTTAACAGGTTACGGTTGCGCATGCGCGACGGCCAAGATCCTTGGAGACTCACACGGCGTTCTGCTTCCCTTCGCCACATCCTACCTCTGTGAGGTCGGCTGCTCTGCTGTTGCCTCTCTCCAAACAAAGTACAGATCTGAGCTCTACATGGAGCATGGATTGAGAGTGGCCGTATCAAGTCTGACACCCCGTTTTAATAAGATTTGTAGTGGAAAGCAGGCTCACTGCTCCACTAATACTGAGACAACTTGATGGCTCACACATATCTGACCTCATCTGGTTGGGTTTTGCACAGGTTGCACTTATTGTTGTTTTGAAAAGATATGCAGTGTAAAACTCAGTAAAACTCTTTATTGTCAAATATTTGAACTTGTTTTGTTTTGTTTTTCACAGGTTGCACTTTATTGTTATTATCTTGAAAATATAATCAGTGCAAAACAGGTTAATTGCAGCCACAATAAGCTATGTTTTGCCAAATATTAGTTATTTTTTGCACAGATAGAACTTTATTTGCATTGTTCGAACAAAAGTGATTGCACATTTTGTTTTTGTCTGATGGAGCAAACTAGTTTACTTGAAAGTGATTGCAATTTTCTTTATCTATTAGTTCAAAAAGAACAGATGGAGGAGTCACAAAATGTTGCTATTTCAACAAAAATTCAACAAGGACCATTTTGTTACAATTTTGTTGGGGCTGTGGGGCATGAACATTGTTCTTCCTCCAAAGTGGGGCATGACAGAAAAAGTTTGAGAACCACTGGTATAGAGGAACGTATGGCCGGAGCTGAGAGCGGTGAGGCTTGGATAGTAAATGCAATGTAACAGTGTGTCCACAAGAGGGCCCCACGCACCATGGTGTTCCTGTTCTACCACTGTGATGAGCGGTGATGCCACCGACCACCAAACACTTTGACCGTGGCCTACAGCGAGGGCTAATGTGGAGCGTCTTTGTTTGCAGGACAATCTGAGCACTGAACCGGAACAATACAAACACACACGCAGCCATTCGAATACACACACACACCCACACACACACATATATATATATATATAGACATTTTTTCTAACCCTCACAGTAAATGCTTTGTCCAGTACATGTGACGAATATGATGGTACATAATAACGGTGATTTAGGTTTCGGATTACGTGCTGGTGACCTTACCCTCGACACAGTTGGTGGAGAAGAAGGCAATGTTGCGGGTTTCCAGTGGGTTGTCATGGGTGCAGTCGGGTGACCTGGTCTGGGGCTCTGATTCACCGGTCAGAGATGAGTTGTCCACCTGGGCGAGCGTGCAAGAGAGAGGGAGAGGGACAAAGAGGAAGATGAGGGAGCAGGCATTCATGATAAGACGATGTACGGAGCCAGATGCTCTGTTTGTGCTTGCCGTGCCTCTAACGGTTGTGTGTTGCTGTGCAGAGGTTGTTTTCACCAACATTTCTTTCCCAGATAATATTGTGAGGCTGATTTGAGGTTCATATGAGGGAAATCGGAGTGTATTTAACATGAAGATCTGAGTTTGTCCTCAGCTTGCACCCGCACCATTTGGTGGGGAATCAGGACTTTAAAAGCAATGTTTACAAAGCGGTTATAGTACAATGAATTTAGAATAGGGGGAGCCTGATCATTAAACCGACTTCGGATCCGGTCACAGATTTGAGTCACGGATCGGATCAGCACAAAAGAACAAAGGGAGCAAATATCACTTTGAGAGATCCGCCGATGATGGTTTTAGGCCGCTGATACCAATTACCAATAACTGATGATCCATATTGGCAGATACAGATTGTTTTGTTTTGTTACAGCAGCTGGTCTTCACCATCCCAAAAATCTTTTCAACGGCTCTGACCTCAATGTAAACCATCAACAATTCTTGAATTACTTTGTTATAATCATTAATGGTGTTTTTTTAATTTTTTACATAAAACACACAATTCAAGTGATTAGGATTACAGGAAAATATTGTGTTTTTATTGATCAAAAAACTTGTATCATTAGTAGTTTAATGATGTATTATAAGCTGCTTAGAGCTAGTTTTAAGAAGTTGAACAGCTCATAATTCATCTCTAATATCTATTTATGTTGCTGAGAAAACATCTCCTTTAAACATCTGGATTTATTCAAGTTTCTCACCAAAACTACATTTTACAAGAATGCATTAGAACACATCATGATGAAGTTAAAATGTACCTTTGCCAATACTCATTTTCTCCGAAGAGAGCCTGAACGCATCACAATGTAACTGAGTAGAACCTGCTGTCAGCACCGATGCGGCCGACGATACTAAACTTCTGCCTCTCAATTTTAAACCAGATTAGTTGTTAACAATGTAACATTATCAAGGATCGGCGAATAGAAAGCGTGAATACCGACCTCCTGATGGCATAATTGACTGAATATCGGCAATAACGCTTGTCACTAAAAATGTATCTCACACAATCACGGTTAAACTGTGTAATTAACCCACGGTTCACTACGGATCACGGAGCAACAATGGTCTGTTACACCACCCCATTGGAAAGATGTCTTATTATCACAATGTGAGGCGGCTGTGCTGGTTTTAGGTAATAATTGATCGCTCGACACATCAGCTTGATTCCAAAAGGGGTGGACGGGAACTCACTGCTGATGTCACACTCATATTATCCCCTTTTACTTAAGCTTCTATGGTGCAACCACATCTTTACTGCCACTGACAGCTAATATACTGCATGTGTTTACAGCTGGCTCCGTCCTGGCATATGGATCAAGCTGAACTTGACGACACCGCGGGAGAGAGAGAGCACACCCGTGTTGGAGAGGTGCTGACCACCAAGTGTAAAGGAAAATAGTATTACACTTGTAGCCACGCTGCAATTCTTTTTTTTTTTTGTCACGTTTTTCTTGTGTAGTAAATGGGCTACAACTGCATCTCTTTGCACAACCCCGTGTCGCATAACAACAATAAATGATCCTCGAGTCCTGCAGGCTTTTCCGTGACTGCAGGAGTGAATCTGTGCCTGGAACCCACCTTGCAGCCGTGGGAGGAGACGACGCGGAGGTCAGCGGGGATCCTGTCTCCTCCTTTCACCTCCACCAGGTCTCCTGCCACCACCTGCTCAGCATTGATCTGCATCTTCTCTCCCTCACGGATCACCAGGGCTTGCTGGGGAGAGAGAGAGAGAGAGAGAGAGAGAGAGAGAGAGAGAGAGAGAAAGAGAAAGAGGGAGAGAGAGAGAGAGAGAAAGAGGGAGAGAAAATATGTAAAGCCAATAAAGAACACAAACTGTTATTTAGAGAAATGATGAAACAGGCCAGAAACTAAATCAATAGAAGGATACTTCACAGATTGGGGGGGGAAAGAATGAGTGTGCTCGCTGTGACATCATGATACTGTGGCCTGCAGCTTCATAAAATATAGTTGTCAACCTAATAAACACTACATTACTTGGGAACCCAGTGTAATATAGTCATTATGACCGGATTTGTTTCCATTATTCTTTTTCATTTCTCAGGCTTAGCACCTCCAGGAATAACTGTGAATTATTGAGCAACCTCGTACTCGTACACAGTGCTTACAGTCAGGGTTGAGCTGATGAACGATGCCATCGTTCATCCCCGATTGGCTGACAGTCATCGACCACTGAGCCCAACACCGTGATTTGCCCCTCCCTTCCATCCCCCCATCTTGTTTGTTGTGAACGCCGTGTGGATGGATGAAAGCAGATTAAGTTATATTTGCATAATGTTTATGTATTTTGTTTTGCTGACATTAGATATTTACATAGCTAAGAGCCACATTTAGCGTTATTAGCTAGGGCGTTGGCACACGAAAGTGTGTTGCTGAGACAGAGCAAGGTCTGGAACAAAGTACATTTTCTGTGAATTTGTCCGTCTGAAAAATGCCATTTCAGTGTCTGAATTTTCAGAAGATATGTGACTTATGGAAACTGGGTCCAATTTTTTACTTGTGTGACTATGGAGCAAAAGAATCGGTCGTAATCTGAGTTGTCCTATTGTCGTTAATAGACTCACAATACCGAAAAGAAACATGTTTAAGTGTGGAATACCTCTTTAATATTAATATCTAATTAAAGTGACTGTTTTCATTTGTTGTTTTATTTACAAACATTAATTCACTTTTCATTTGTAAGAAATATTTTGTTGCGATCTTCTAAATATGGTGTATATATTATGATATTTTGACTCTCTGCTTTCAACTTGTTTTTGATCTCTTGCCTAAAATTGATTGTGGGAATCCAATTGAATTCTTAAGCGTGCACATTTTCACCTTGCATTTTTTTTAGTTAAAACCCTTTTGGCAACAACTATCACGACAACGGATCACAGCCTCCCGGTTGAACTATCGAGCGTCCAGTACCTGAGGGACCATGTTCTTAAAGGACTCCATGATCTTGGAGCTCTTAGCTTCCTGGAAGTAGGAGAAGCAGCCGGTGATGATGACGACGGCTGACAGCACAATACCCAGATACAGCTGCAAAGAGAGGCAGGGAAACAAAGAGGAGATCTCATGTTTAACTTCACCTTTATCTCAACATGTATCACAGGAGAGGGAACAGACAAGTGGACAGACACAGACACAGACAGAGTTGAAAAAACATCAGTGACACATTCGGTCATGCTATTTCAGGACGTTCAGGCTTCTGAATATAAAAGAATAAGCCTTTTATTATGTCCCATCTATGTGCTGTAGTATCTGACGTAACTGTTAACTAGTAATCGGTGTGAGTATATATCCCGGGTGTGTAACTCATGTTGACTCGTCACATCTGTTGTTTCACCCCCCCGAGTCCTCCCCTGTAGTCTGAACCAAGTATTTTGTCCTGTCATGCTGTGTGTGTCAGCACCGCTTAGCCTCAGTCCCCCGGCCCCAGTCTGCGTAGTGACCCCGCCATTAAACGGTGCTGACCCATGAGCGCCCTCCCTTTAGCCCGCCATTACGATCGCCGGGAGTCAGGCGCTCCCCGCGGCGGGCTCAAACGCGGATGCTAACAGGTTGGCGTCTGTCAGCCTGACGACGGGTTTTCAGCTGGCATGATTCAGACAAACGGCTGACACAACCTTCGTCACTGACAAAGCTGGGTCCCTGAGGAGTGGTGACTCAGCAAAACGCTTTTTGAGTGATGTGCTGGAGGACGGGGAGCAGACAGACAGACAGACAGACAGACAGACAGACAGACAGACAGACACACACACACACACGACTCAGAGCTCTCTTGCTTACCCCCCCACACCCCCCCTCTGGTGGTTTTAAAATCTGGCTACTCACAGGTACCGCACAAGTAGTGGTGGGACTGAGAATTCCTCCTACCGTCTAGGGTTGGGCGATATTGCCCTACTGACAACAACGATATACAAACTTACCGTCCAGAAAAAGCTGAAGAGAGAGATATAGATATAGATATAGATATCTATGGATGGAGACGCATTTGTTGCAATTTGCCTCAGTGGCCACAACGTAGCTGAGATCAATAAATCAGACCCCTCCCCTGGTAGTAACTGCCCTCGTACGGTCTCGCCACTGTCGACTGTGGTATATATTGCCGTATACATTTTGTTGCCTTTGCAAATGATTGAGTGTTGGTTGCGCTTTGATCCCGCTGCTCTTTGTGGATGGAGTCGATGGCAGACTTGCGTCTTCTGATGGACGGTGAGTTTGAAGATGGGAGCCGACGTTTGTAGTGTTTCCGTCTTCAGTCCAGACTTGTTTACCGCACAGCTTAAAAATCTGTTTGTTCACGTTCTCTGGTTCTTCTCTTTCGTTTGGGATAAAAAATAAATAAATGCACTTGCATTTTTTGCTAAGAGTGGACATCTTTCCTGCTGGTGTGAGGGCCACATGGGTAATTACGAGGTCCGGTCCCGAATAGTTTGAAGCGTCAAAGCTTCATTCATAACGTTGACATTCAAATTATTAATATTAACAAATGAAAGAAACATTGCATGCTTAGTTCACCAGCTTCCACCTTTTCTGCCCCTCTCTCAAACCCACAAACAGGGTCAAAGTCTAAATATAAAAAAGATAGACGTAATCATTTCGAAAATTCACAACATATTTTTATCTAACAAAATACTCGTTATTTGGCGTTTAGCCTTTTAAAAACTATATTTTCACTGTGGTCAAAAACTGTACTTTCTCGCACACACTATTAACAGGGCGATCTAGCAGCAATCTAAAAGCACCATAGATTACATTTATTTAACCATGGTAACACGTTATTATATGCTACAATGTGGTGAAGCACGGAGAACGCAATAGAAAGAGAGAAAGAGAAACTGAATAAAGTGCAGGAGTAGCATCATTGATTATTGTTCTGTTATCGTGGACACGTGAGGACCATTATCGAGGCCAACCTATATCGTGTTGAGCGGTGATGTCGTCATATCGCCCCGGGCCTACGACCATCATCCATCCACCCCTACAACTCTCCACTTACGTTATCCCCGGCGGGCTCGTCCTCCGTGGCAGCCTGGATGGCGTAGGCCAGGAAGCAGAGGATGGCGCCGATCCACAGCAGGATGGAGAAGCCACCGAACAGCTGGCGACAGAACTTGACCCACTCTGGGGTGGTGGGGGGCGGAGTCAGGGCGTTGAGGCCATCCCTGGTCAGGTACTCTGCTGCCTTGGCATTGGTCAAACCCTGAGAGGGGCAGAGGAAGTGGAGAGGGAAAGATGGCCGGTGGATTGAAGGAGATGGATGGACGAGCAGAGATGAAGAGGGAGGACAGAGGAAAGAGGAGAGTGTTGTGAACGGGAGATAGTTGATTGAATCATCGTAGAATCATCAGCTCTGTGTGAAACAACCAAATGAGGTG
Organism: Ophiodon elongatus; assembly: GCA_016806645.1. Taxonomy (NCBI): domain Eukaryota; kingdom Metazoa; phylum Chordata; class Actinopteri; order Perciformes; family Hexagrammidae; genus Ophiodon; species Ophiodon elongatus. The sequence continues at coordinate 701,577 of JACSYO010002097.1, forward strand.
GAACCGATGGTCTGAAGGTGTCATTTCTGATCTGGAGTGAACGACCTACCTGGACGATGTCAGTGTTGTACTTCCGGCAAACCTCCTCAACAGACATTTTGTGTTCCGTCTACAAAGAAATTAAGAAACAAAGCAAACTTAAACAAACTGTCATCAATTCTCAGTTTAAAATGTTTCTAAAGATAAATTAAAGACCATGTAAGAAATATAATACAGAAATTAATTCAAATGTTTTAGATTTACTTTAGAACTCTCCATACTGTCCTGTGTCCTCTTGGTTGAGATTTTTCATATTTTAGAAAAAAGGTTTGAACGATAAATAATACTTTGGAAATCAATGTGTAAGTGAGCCAGCTCATTCAGTTCTTTAACAAGGGATATCCTGAGGGTTTGACCCCCGTACAGAAGCAAATCCTTCCACAATACGATTAAATTACTCCGGCACATTGCCTCAAACTACAGCAGCTGCTACAGAATACCACGTCTCTGTGATCTCCTTTTCAAACAGGGAGATTAGATTAGAGAGCTTGGAATGCTGGACTGAGGCCAGCATGCACTATCTATGAACTACTCGCTGCTCGGCTGGGACTTCAGGGCTTATTACTCTGCCTTTCTGCAATTGATTTGAAATGAGACTTCCAGGTTGCTGTGTGACACCAAATCTGGTATTCAATGCAGGTGAATAAGTGGCAACCAAGAAATACGTGACAAATTGCAGCGAGGTCGCAGGAAGGAGGAAGCGGTGCACTTACGATGGGAACTTCCTTCTTGAGGTCATCCAGATCCTTGCCTCCCTTCTTCTTGGGCGACTCCTTCTCATCCTTGTCCTGCGTGGTGGCCACGCGGTAGCTGTCCGACCGTCCATACTGAAACACACGGAGACAGCGTCAGTGAGTTTGGTCCCGTTTTCAACTTTTTAAATAGTTTGTTATTCTCACTGCTTCACAGAAAGACATTTTCGACAATTACTTCACACTACCGGACACCAACACAATCCAAAGCCGGAGCATAGAAACAGCCAAAGGAAACTTTGAATGTCCTACTTGTATTTGTAATAACCATGGATGTATCATGCACAGCTAAACCACTGACTGACGCTCTCTTTCTTCCACATTAAGACCCAGTCAAGAAAACTAGATTGAAACCCAAATTTAGATGTAATCCCCTGGTGTGAGAAAGGGGAACTCAACACTTCCTGATTAGATCTGGCATCATCAGAGCACAGGCATGTCTCAAGAGCTCCACTTCAACTACAATTTACACAAGGGCTGGGCTATGTCTACCCAATCTTTGGATTCGTCTCAAATTTCAGGAAAATGTGTCCACCTTCAGTTGAGAATAGCTGGCACTTGCAAAATTAATCTGCACACAGTTGATAAATATGAATTGTTACTTTTAAAGCACGCAATGAATGCCATTAGCATCACCGCAAACTAGAGCCCTGCACGAGACCAACACCAAGCACTTTCAGCTCTCTCTCTCATAAATCATGATGTTGGGCTCAGTGGTATTGTGGCCCGACCCTAATTGACACCGGCGTTATTTAGGCTACCGCCGTTGAGACCACAGCTGTGTCTGAGAGGAGGAGGTAAAATAACAGCAGTCAGGAGACTGAGTGAGATGAAGGGAAAATGAAGGGCAGAAAGACAGAAAGAAAAAGGACCCAGACAAAAATCTGTCAGTAACATGCATCATGGGATTTTCACAATCGCCGGTGACCTACATTACTGTGTGTGGAGGTGTGTGTGGGTTTGAGCCCTTTCCAGCTATGCTTGAAAGTGTGTTTATGTCCGTGAAAATAGTACGTGATTAATGGAAGTCTGCGGCTTTGTTTTCATGAAATAGAATTCTATCATTTTGAGTTTCAGTGATCGAAGGTCGTCTAAATCGGGGGTTCTCAACCTTCTGTAACAAGGACCAATTCTGATTGTTGAAAAAAGTCTGAGGACCATCTTCCCAAATAAATGAGAGCAAAAAAGATTCCCAAAAAGGATCAAATATACTGGGCTGTTATGTCACTGTTGCCACACACTTTGGAGCGTTTACCTGTCGCAGTGTTGTCGCCCACATCACTGCATCTGAAGGAACGTTAGCTAGCTAACAGTGGCAAAACACATTTGTCTCTACCTGATAATGGTTTGTGGTTGGCATGGTGATATTCAAACGTTACTAGTCATATATATTATGCTTCGTTTGAATTACCTTGGTTCATATTTATGTGAATTTGTGAGCACATTTAAAAATAAATACCTTTGTAAATCACCTTTTTTTTAATTTAATTTAACCATATGTCAGTACCTCCTCTGCCCACTAGATGTCACTCTGAGGCCCACCAGCGAGCCCTGGCCTGTTGGTTGAGAATAGCTGGTCCTAATTTCAGGGTGGTTCAACCTGAGAGAGTAATATTCTGGGGAAAACCGTAAATATGTGTAATTGTTTTTATAAAATAGTTGAATAACAAATGTAATGATTGCAGACGTTTAGGAACTTCAGCCCGAAACATGCAGGGCACTGAGCATTTGGACCGGTGAGATAATAAATCAAGCTTTAAGTCTGTAGATATCAGATTAAATGCATTTCTAGAGACTTGATTTATCCTTTGAAAAGTCTTCAGCATTAGTAGGGTAAAGCTACTTTGCTCACACAGGTCCATTAGCCTAAATATGTCTCCCAATGCTCACATTTTGTGTGTAGTCCCTGCCTGCTCATATGCTCCTGGGTTATTAGGGCCTTTTTTTCCTCAAATCACCCTTTTACCCAGCATGCACCATCCAGGATGAACATCCTCAGGGATTCTAGTAAAGAATTAAAATGTCATAAAGCTACTCGGCTCACCGTTGCCGCTCCCTTAGAAAAGTGAAAATGGGAGAATGGAAACATTTCTATGTGGAGATTTGACTCAAATCCGTAAATGTTCACGATGTTTTGATTGTAATATTTGTCAATAAGACCGAGGCTCCCATGAAGGCCCTAATGTAAAATCAAATGTAAAATCTCATACTTACACTATATTACTGTGAGAGTACCCATTTCTATTCTTTTACCTCACAAAGGAAATTCATCAAACTCCCTGTCTGTGTGCCAAAAGACACAACATTCTGTACCAACCATTGCAGAACGGTTCCATCCTGTGTTAAGGAAGTTGCATGAAGAGCTTACTAAGTGTCTCTTAGCAGTAAAAGCATCAATGAGCCTTTTTCATGGAAGACATGTTGACAGATGTCAATTATAAAACTAAGCATGGCTGAATTGCATTCAGCGGCTTTGGTCCCAAGCCCCTGGTACTGTGCGCACTGGGACACTTGAATAGAACCAACTTATCGGACTGCAGACTTTGCCGCGGGGTGCAAGCGGGCAGTCGGAGTGACATTGTCCTCACAAACACCTCTTTGACACAACACAGTGCTTTTTTACCGTTGCTGTGGCGTCTTCCTGATTTCCAAAAGCTTTTCTGTCAGCAACTTCTCACAGAACTTCATCTGAATTTATTATCATTTTGTGGGTTTTGGAAGCCTCTCGCCGTCTCCCGTGCTACAGTACCACTCTCTTCCTGAACCGCAAACCGGGGGACACTGTTTTCCCAAAACACAAATATAACTATGTGACACTGACAGAACTGTCATTGACAGATTTATTGACAGAATGCTTTTTGGCTGAAGGCGGGAGGAGAGCAGACACACTGTACCGCTCGCTCAGCGCTAATGGTCCCACGCAGCGCAACGTGACCGTTACTGGGATCAGAAACACCTATGACAAGTCAAAATGTCTACTTTAAAGGCCCACTCCTGTAAACAACTCTATTAAATTCACTATTGTGTGTATATTTAAATGGAAAAAAATCTGAATTTGTATTACAGCACCGAAAAATATCTATGATATCCAACCAAAGCTAATGCAATGCCACAAAGCGACCGTTTAAAAATGTGGTTGCTTTTTCTACTGTTTTTCTTCAGACAGAAAACAGCAAGACTTAGGCAATCAATCGCGTCCCAGTAGGAGGTCGAGTTGATGAACGATCATGGTTCAGCAGCTATTTTAGACGCATTGAGACAATTAATCACATACTAATTGGGCTGAGGAACAAAACAAAGTGAAGTCTGGGTAATTAAACAAATTCATACGTTGCCAGTAAAAAAACTAGTTATGCAATTGGACTTTGAGCCGAAGCTCAGCTGACATTTCCCAGAGGTATTTTCATGGTGTGCAGGTGTACTGATGCATTTTGTCTCAACATTTGTTTATCAGGCAGACGTTCTCCATCACCCATTCCCTACAACTAACGTGTGAAATCCTGTGACAAAACACGCATTGGGATTCATAGTGTGTGTAACCCTGTGTGATGAGTGGGGAGGGCAGACTTATTTTGGGAAAGCTCTTATGTGGATTAGTCTGCGCTGAGAGGGTTGCCACTGATTTGATGGCTGTTTTATGCTGTATGACATCTTTTTCCCTGGAGGAGAAGCGAGCAGGATGCTGACCTGTTGACAGCCAACCAACTAGATTCTCTCACCTCGTTCACACCCTCTTACCTCTACGCAGCTCTCGATGTGCACTAGTGTTTCGCTTTAAGAGTGTGTTCACAGATCTGCTTTATCCATATCAAATTCTTAGCTGTTATGTTTGTTTCTTAATAATCCTTAATTTAAAGGCAATCAAGGGCAACATATCGGCATTATATCGATATCGTGATATGAGACTAGAATCTTAGATTTTGGATACTGTAATATCGAAATATGGCATAAGTGTTTCCTGGTTTTAAAGGCTGATGTAATTGAACCAGACTGTTCGGTTGTTTTACCTTTACCCACTTAGTCATTACATCCATATTACTGATAATTATTGATCAAAAAATCTCATTGTGTTTTTTGTGAAGGCACCAATGGTCAATCCTACAATAACAATATCGAGGTACTCGGTCAAAAATATAATCTTTAATTTTCTCCATATCGCCCAGCTCTACAATAATTTACTCCAGAGCGTTTCTACATCTGCAGAAAGCTATAAACATTTCAGAACTACATCAGACTCATTTCTACAGAAGTTTTAAGGTTCTATGATTGTCTAAATTGTGTTTTACTCTGGAGAAAAGTGCCTAAACATGTGTACTGTCACTAAGTGGTAGTAGTACTTCTCCAGACAACACCAGCATTAGATCCTTTATGTACCCAGATCTATAAAAAAAAAAGGACTTGTAGATTTGTATGGTTTTCTCATAAGCCAAGTAAGAATTAGAAAATAAATGGTACGCTTCAGTCCCAGGAGAAAATAATATACTGTGTGTGTTGTCATTTTGGTGAAAGCTGTTCAGTGTTTCCCACAGGATTTTGTGAGACTTCGGTGGGTGGACCCCTGACCTTTTAGGGGGTTCTGGGTACAAGGTCCCTTCAGAAGCAAATGTTGTACATTTAAAAGTTAAATGCATCAATCCGGTGCACTTTGAGAGTGAAATGAAGAGGCTGGATCGATGAAGAACTCTGTGCTCCTGTTTTAGTAGTGGTGGAATGAAACTAACGTACGGTACTTAAGGACAATTTTGAGGTACTTGTAGCCTACTTTACTTGAGTCTTTCTATTTTATGTAACTTTATACTTCGAGTCCACTACATCTCAAGAGGAAAATATTGTACTTTTAACTTAACTACCTTTATTTGACTATATTAGTTACTAGTAAGGCTACTTGGCAGATTCAGATTCTTAATACAAAATATAAATCAACAAAAAAACTATGATTTATTAAAAAGAAGTAGATGGGCTAATTATTTAGAATATAAAGTATTAAAATTAGCCCATTACAAGCTGCAACAATAAAGTGATGAACACGTTAATGCATCAATAATTACAATCCAATAATATAGGCCTACCGTGACTCTATTATTTGAAACTTTTTGGTACTTTAACATTTTGAATGCAGGACTTTTACTCTGGTACCTAATTGGTTCACTGGCTCATGGCCCCACGGGAAGTGGCGAGGTCCGGGCGAGGGGTCCGAGCCGAACTTGAGCCGGTCGCTATTCGCACCGCGGAGAGAGCCAGCCAGCCCACCCGAAAATATTTTTGGCTCATTATGAAACTATGGCAGAGAAAAATAGAATATGGCAGGCCGCCAGAGTCTAGGTAATTAATGGGAAAGAGTGCTGTACAGTTTGTTGGCTGTGTGTGTGATCCTGCCATGTTTTTTTCTTCCCCTCCATGTTGCCCACTGCTAAGCAACAGAGTTGAGACAGCAGTGTTTGCTTGTCCCCACCATATGCCACCACTGAATCCATATTGGTATTTTTGTTGCAGTGTTTATTTGTGTGAAATCTGTGCTATCCTGTATACAGTGTACAGTATGTGTATGCAACTTTTTTTCCTATGTATATGCCCGCTTTGTTGTGCTTTTCAGTGAGCAATACTTTTATTCCATCTGTGCAGTTGTACACATGTTGATTTTCTGCTTTGTCTGCAAACGTGAGCATTTACATGCACTGTATGTTTATGTTTGTAGCAGTGTATGTGTGTGTGTGTGTGTGTGTGTGTGTGTGTGTGAGACGTGTTTGGCCATCTGTTACGAGGGGCAGGAGGTTCCCCGGGCGGTCAAATCCAGCAGGTCATCAGATTACAGCTGTTTACTACACTGACAGATTAACCCACTGAACAATGATAATCCCTCTCTCTCTCCCCCCCCCCCATCTTTTCCATCCCGGTCTCTCATTCATCCTGTAGCGTTCACTTCAACTACTACGGTGAAATATCTTGTGCATTTCTTTGGCATAAAATTCACTGAACAGATTTGACGGTGTTTGAATGAACACAAGGGCAATGAGACAATAGAAGATGAATTAGTTTGAACAGTCAGATAGTCTATCACATGTATCCTAATTTCATAAATGCCATGTTTCTAATAGAATATCACTGCTGTCAGATCGTTAAAGTGTTCGAATACCACAAAGAAAGTGCGTCAAAGCATGAAAAAAAAGATGGAATCTTTAGTTTGTGTGTTTCTTGCCCCCATCAAATCCAGTTCATTCGGTGTCGAAATGTAACTCGATGACTCAGGGTCATCTGCTGCTACTGTATTCCAATAACTCCAACTGCTGTGATGAAAAGCACCTCACAGTGATCACTGTGTTGTGTTACACCACACATCACATGATGTGTTAAATAACACATCATGAGGTGGAGGCGAAAATAAAGCACCGAAAAGCACAATTTGACTATTAAAAAAACTCAAAACAGTGTAGCTGTTCCCACGTGATCTCTGGAAGCCAGCGGCCCCGCAAGGTAACGTGATTTGGGCAGACATGGAGGAGGAGAGTTGAGTTGTCAATTCAGAGCAGGAGGAGGCATCCTGAGGAGGAAATTACAAGAAAATTGAACACTATATTTTATATAAGATGAGTAAATAAGTAAATTCTTTTTTTCTTTTGTGTGATTTTTATGTTGCACTGACTGAAGTCAGGCTGGCATTTATTTGCACCTGTTAACCAACACTGCTGCCCACCGGCTGCTAACAGCTAACGTTAACTAGCATTTAGACAAATGCGTTAACATGCATTTGTTGTTCACAATGGAGCATTGCCAGGGTTAAAAACAGGGTGCACGAGAGTGTTTAACCACAGCTGTGTGGTACTAGTTGTTAAATGTGCAGTACCGATAGGACAGGATGTGCGGATCTTCTTTATTCTGGTAGGAAGTGGCAGCAAGCCTGACAGAAGCAGTTGATTTGTTTTTTAATGCAATCTCTGGTTGTGTTGGAACTTTTCTTCGGTTTGTGCCAACATTTTCCACTGCTGCTTGAGGCCACAAACTCGGCTTTCAACCTCTTCATTATCACATGCGGGCCCTCAGGGGACGCATGTCACCGTCACGCATAAATATTTGACCGCTCGATGAAAAAAACATGAGCGGGGTGAAATGAACTCCGAAGTAGTTATCAAGGGCAATATATTCCCCCACCAATTTTCATTTTACAGGCAGAGTATGACTTTCAAGGCCATTACTGAACCAAACCAGGGCAAGCATATTGCCTACATTTCAGGATGCTACACCAACCTTTTGGGGGAGGCTGTCACGTCATATCCTGGCCTTTTGATTCATGAGACTTTCATTTTTTCGATGCAACGAAGTCCATAAAGTATTGTGTAAAAAATGTTGTGCAGTGATGATCAAACTGAGTAAAAGTCTGGAACATTTTCCTGCATACATTAAGACATTCTGCCTGTTCTCCGTCTAGGTACATGCTGCAGGACTTGGCAACCATTTTGAGAAATTGGCAACCAATTCTCGCCTTTGGTTACCATTAATGGCAACTACTTTTTTAACATAAAAGTAGGGAAAGCAAACAGCAAAACGTGCCCCCACCCCAGTCTCTACAGCTGTGTGTGAGAGGGGATTCATCCGACAGACTGGAGGTCTTCTCTGAAAGTCGTGATGACTAACAAGCTGATGTCGATGCTAAAAGGAAACCGGCATTTGAAAGGGAGAGAAGGGATAAGGGATGAACAACCAGTGACTCGCTGGATTCATTTCTAAGGGATCTGTGAAGAACGTGACAACAGCTGCACTACTGCTTTTGTATATACCAGGTATTAATTGATAACACTGAGTATGTTACACAAAATATAAGGTGACTAAAAATGGCAGTTCAGTTGGGGCGACCAAAAGCTGATGCAGTCAAGTGTTGAAGCCTTGGCTGTAAAACCTGAGGAGGTCTCAGTGGCATCCAGATGTTCAGAGCTGAGCAACAGGACAGACTGTGCACGCTGAACATTGTCGTCCTCTCCATCTGCTGCTATCCTGTCTCCAGCTCGGCCTGCGGCGCAGCGCACCACAGGTCTGAGGAAGGCTGGATAAGCCATTTTTTAATCTGCTGAAATCACTGGTCGAATCTCAGACATTAAACAGAGACATTTTGATCTGTGCATCCTATTTTCAGTATGAAATAAACAAAAGGTTTCAAAATTAAGCACAATAAGTCCTAAACACAACATTTAAAAGGTGAGCGTTGTGGTTATCATACCAGCTACTGTGGGAAAGCACTTTAAAATGGGCCCAATGAAGAAAAGGGGCATCAATTAACAAGATACAGATTAATTTCCATAATTTGGATTCAGTTTATTATGTTAACGACTATTTTACATAAAGGCAGCGGATTGCTGGTATCTGCCCATATGATTATTGACCAACAAAGCAAATGTAAACCCCAGCTTCACACTATAAGACTTTGGTGAAATATCCACCAGCTGGCAATGAACCGGCTGGTATTTATAGTCATGTTTAGCATGTGGTATTTAGCCTATTTTTCAACTACGTTTACTAATCTCCCAGTGACCAAAGTGTCACAATTTTAGCTCCAATTCTGTAAATGGAAGATCTTGGAAGTGTATGTGGCCTCCAGGGGAGGCGGTACTACAGTGGATCATCGTAACCACACAAACACACACACACAAAGAAATGGATTATCACACAGATCAGTAGACTGACCGACCTAGAAAATACTGATGGACTGACACGCACACTCAGACACACTCAGACACACACACACTCAGACACACACACACACACACACACTCAGACACACACACTCAGACACACACACACACACACTCAGACACACACACACACACACACACACACACACACACACACACACACACACACACACACACACACAGTTTAAGGGGGCTTCCATCATCATCTATCCCTCCCCTCACCGTCCCACTTTGTTTACATTCTCCTCCCTCCAGGCTGCCCATCTGTTTCTTTGCTCACTTCTGCTCAGATCTAGTCATCTGCACTAAGGTTTAATCAAGAGGAGGCAGTCTGAGCCACATTCGTGATGATGACACTGTGTTTTAAACGCAGTACATGTGTTTTCCCGTTACAAATGCGGGTATGAAAATCCTCAGTGGGATAAGCCATCAGGTTGATTTGTTTTTGATTTGATTCTGTAAAAATGTTTGATCAGTGGGAGCTTGGGGATTCTGTGCTCTCCCCCACCATTTAGCAGTGTGTCGCCTCCAGCAGTGCGGCACGTCTGAGAGGGCGACAGAACATGGCAGTAGCTGACGAAATAAGATTGACAGCGTCTACTTCCAGTGGGTTGATAGATGGGGGATGTGAGGTTCCTTAGCAACATCCAATCCAATGGGCATATCTAGAGAACTGAAATCAACTGTGATTTAGGTCTTAATCTTTCAGTTTTGGGAAAAGTATTTGAATCCTACATATTGTGTTATAAATATGCATAGCGACTGCACTCTACCAGTTGAAACCGGGCTACGACAATTACATTTCTTTAATCAGCTGATCTGGAGTATATGGAGGCAGCTTTACTCACCAGCAATGTTCGCGCAGTACAACTCTTCAATACGCTGTGTACTGTCACTCTCTCATCCTCCCAGTCATTAAGGCATGGTGGTGTTGCAGGAAGCGCGGACAACTACTCGTTACCCTTGACACCTATGTCCCCCCCGCAAACAGTAAGTGACGCCAAAGTGACCTCACAGTGCATTCCAGGAAATGCACCATGCACATGGAACAGAATCAGTGGCATTGGAAAAACCCTGATCGGTGGTTTGCAGTAGTATGGATCCATGCTATTTTACACACACAGATGGAAACTAACTAAAAGGACAGATTGTTTGGTAGTCAGTATTGATGAAATATTGACAGAATGAAACAATTATGCAACAGAGTCCATGACCAGGAGAACTTACATGTGGCGTAACTACAATTACATACGTAATAACAAACTATGCAATTAGATTACAATGCATGTGCCTGCTCTGTGCCTTCATGCATGAATTTAGATATTATTTTATTGCATCGTCATGTAATGCACTTTGCATTGCCTTTGTACCAAAGCTGCACTGGAGCACTCAGGGCAGCAGTTACATAAAGTCCAAGTGATTCTGTTTTTTTAATCTTTAACGAAAATGTTGTGCACAGACTAGAGCCGCCAGTCGTTTTACTCTTTGTAAAGTCAGTGGGCAGTAGGAGAAGTATGCAGAGGTTTACTGTTTAGTCTGGAAATCACAATGGGTCTGGCTGTTTAATCCGCACCATCCGTGATTTCATATTTGTTAAATGCAGCCACACCACACACCGTCCATCGTCCACAGTGATTGTCTCCCCTCCTGAAGCTTCCGCAACAAGTGTGCATGCATCCCTGCGTATCTCTGGTTCTCCTTCTATATCTCTCCATTTATCGCCTCAAGCTCAGCGCACGAGCAACAACCCAGCATATCTTTGTGGCATTCCACTATATTTCCCAGAATCCACCCGTCTCAAGGTGACTCACCACAAAAGGCATCACTTTCTGTCCCTCCCCCTTTCTCCACTTAAAAGATTCAGTGCCAATTGTTGGATCTTGGTCGGTTTTCCTCTGAACAGGGCCCCCTCACGAGGCCTGCAGGGGCTGACCTTCGCTTCATCTCTGCCAGTCGTTCTCTCACCCACGCAAATCGATCCTTTGCCTCCTGCAGCGGCAGCTCCTGTCAACTGATTGGCACGGATCAAATGGCACCAGTTGCCGTGTCAACTGAAACTCCCTCTGGTTTCCCACCAACCGCTCCATTTCATCCCAGTCTCCTCTCTCACGACACCCCTCCCGATGGCAAATCTCCAGCCCCAACATGGAAGTTTCCACTAAACACACACACTGTCCTCATCCGATCTCTGACGCAGTGGTCAGAGTCGTGCATGGTTTTCCCCCTCTGGCGATCTGGTGGACAGCGGCACAAAGCGGCACCATTTCCAAGCCTCGGCCCGAATGCGCCCTCGTCCCATTCCCTCAAACCGGGATGTGGAGCGGAGTAGAAACCACCGCCCATCACACTTCATTAGCAGGGACGGAACATGACATCACGAACACAGAAGAAACGAGGCTACAGTGCATCTTCACATAATTTGACGACAGCGCAACTTGACACTAATGGAAATATTTCAAGTCCTAATACAGCATGCGGTGGGAGATTATGAAATTTCATAGAGTAATAACAGCTTGTAATACGTCACCGCTGACTATAAACACTGGATAATGCCTGAAAAAATAACACAACAGGGATGCAACAATGATATTTTTCTGCTGGAATGACATCATTGAGGCAAAATTTAGTGGCTGAAACAGGATGTGCTTCCTGACCTGACAGATCAGCGCCCGTATGAGGGCTGCTGGGGTTTTAAAAAACGAGATGGTGGAGGTGGAGGCTGTGTCTAACCCTTGTGGAGAGCACCTTCCTTTGGGACCCAACATTTTTAGGAGGGAGGGAGGGTTTTGACCAACACTGAGGAACCATTTTGTCTGTGCCCGTTTGGTACCCAGACATAGGTCCTCACCAAGCATCAGTGACAGCGAAGCGGCGCACCCACCCATTATGTAATGTTTGACTGAAAATGCACCAAATGTTTGAGAGAGAAAAAAGAAAAGAAGAAGAAGAAGACGAAGAAGAAGGAGAAGAAGAAGAAGAAGAAGCTTTTCATTCCCAGGCCGCACCCACTTCCACTTCCAAATAACAGGCCTATCACAAAAACAAGACTTTCCTTTTGTTAGGAATGTCTGATGATGCACGTGCGTTGGATGATGAAGAGTCACCGCAGTCAGACTCGGGGAGGAATAACATGATATTCCGCAGTCGGGGGCTGCGGTTTTCACCACCACATCTCACACCCCCGTGCTCGCTTTCACTTGCACATTATTCACAGAAGTGTTTTTTATTTTGTATTTCTGGCCGGACACGCCCGTGTCTGTACGCAGTCTGACTAGTCGTGTTGGTTTTGGGAGCTGTGAATTCCCTCAATAGTCCAGCTCCTCTGTGAGGGGAGCCAGATGTTCAGTCGGTGTCATTTTTTCTTACATTTTTGGGGGGAACCGGTGAATAAAGCAGCACATTTCTTCCTCCACTGCTTGTTAGAAGACTATTAATCCGATGAGTTAATAATGAGATGACTTTGTTTGGCATTCTTGGTTCGTTGTCAGATTTCGTTAGCGCCAAAAATCTCCAGTAAGCGTCTCTGCCTCTGCCTGGAGAAACGTTACACACCACCTCTCCCCGTCCACTGAGGGACATTGTGGGATTTTGAGGAATTGTTCCGACTAATCACCGTTAATGTGACGTTCGGCAACAAAACAGCGACATATTTGTTATTCGGTTTAGGAAGAGACGACCGAGACCGAGGGCCGTTACTGTCGCGCGTGTCCACCCTGCGCCGGTTCCGCCGCACCGACTGGACTCTGGTTGCGGAGTAATTGACTCGCAAAATGTGGCGCACATTCCTAAAAAAAAAAAAAAAACGGTCGCGTTCAGGCAACAAGCATCCCCGCTATTGCCCGATACTGTCGGCCGTGGTCGTGTATTGCAACGCGTTGACTTGTGATAAGTGACGCTCGTGGCGGACAGCAGAGCCGTCAATGTAAACTATGAGTTATGGTTGTGTCAGCCACGGAGTGACAGTTAGAGCTAGCTTAAACATTTAATACATAGTCCCCCGTATTCTGTGTCACTCTAACCTCATGTCTGCGCCTCCGCGCACTTCAACCCTGTACAGACAACTTTAACAGAAGAGACTTTTTTTTTTTTTTCTTTTTTTCTTTTACAACATTTTAGCTCAAATCACGAGAGTTAGTTCTTACCCCCATTTCGGCGCAGTCAGTCGGGTCTCCTTCAGAAGATGAGTCTCTTTTGGGCTTGGTTCAACCAGAGGAGCTGGCTGCAAGGCGGCTTATACACGGGGCAGGAAACAGTCGTCTGATGATGGGGAGAAATAAAAATGTCTCCCTTCAGTTGACAGCTATTGGTCTCCTGTCACAGATCAATTAACTAGCTAACGTAACACCCTGACGATGAACGTTTTCAAGAGGAGCGGGCATATGGTAACTTGACAAAGGCAGAATGTAGGCAAAGCTGCACCCCGTTCGGGTGAAAATCAAAAGGGGTTTATTTCTCCGGCATAAACTGTTCACAATTCACACGCAGCCGTTGGTGATACCTCACCAGCCTCCTCTCCCGTAAGGCGCAAATGATGCTGGCGGAAAGTAGACCCGCACAGCAGGCTTCTTCTTAGGATGCTGTCTCCCTCCGCGGCTGTGCCCAGGGCTGCCGCAGCACTCAGGGTTCCCCGGGTGTCACTCCGCGGATGAAACCAACGAGGCAGTTAACTTAGATGTTCTAACGGTTCTAACGGTTCTAACCCGATCAGACTGGTGCTGCGTTCATTTGATAAACGGACCAAATATATTGATCAAATAAACGTGCATGCTCCTTGTATCAGTTTTTATGCAATACATATGGTTTGGAAACAAGGGAACCAAACACAAATATTTTTGGTTTCATCTGGAATATTAATGCAAGATGGAAAAAATGAGGAGAATTACTGATTCACGTGAAAGGCCTTTTGTTAAGGATCTGAAGGGCAAGTAGTAAAATACACAAGCTATTTCAATTAGGAATAAACATTTTTAAAAAATGCTGCTACTGACCTTCTCGGTGCAATATGTATAATAATATTCTTGGCAGCAGGGGCCAAACATTTTTTTATTGAGCATGGGCCAGACACAGAACAATATAAGGAGTCACGTGCCAAACTATAATAAATTCATAGTTTTAAACTATTTGCACTGCACTAAAATCAGTGTTTCAGAAAACCCCATGTGCCATAAAAAATAGTATATTCTGTCAAACATAACTATGCAACACCACTAAAGAGTTTAACATTGAACATTTCAGTATTCTATTGGTGTGCCCACATATTACAGTAAGTATTTCTGTATCTGCTGCTTTTCAAGTTAATTGAAATTAATTCAATACTTTTAAACTTTTAATACATTGCATGGCCTATAGTACCCCCATAAACTATTGTGATGTTATGTGTAAATATGTAGATGAATAAAGTTAAAACTGGCCTAAAATTGGCAACAAAAAAAAAGTATTTTCATAGCCTAAGCTTAAGGAGTTCCATGCAAATTTGTGTTAGTTTGTGGTAATTTGATTAAACACAACTTTATTCATGAAAATTCACCATGTAAAGTAATGGTGCAACAGATCATAAAACTCACAGTTCAGGATCAGATCAGCACAGAAGAAAAAAAAAGAGCAAAAATAACTTTTAGAGATCCCTGATCACGTTTTTTTTTTGCAGCCGACACTAATCATTGATGATCCTTATTGGTAGATGTAGATCCCTTTGTTGTTTGATTATAGTGATCCCAGCTGACACTAGGCGAAGGCAGGGTTCACCTGGATGGGTCGCCATGTCTATCCCAGGGCTGACACACAGGGACATTCACACCTACGGGCAATTTAGAGTCATCAGTTGACCTAAGCTGCATGTCTTTGGACTGTGGGAGGAAGCCAGAGAACCCAGAGGGAACATGCAAACTCCACACAGAAGGACCCCGTTTGCCTTGAGGTGAGCCACTACACCACCATGCAGCCCCATGTAAACACAGTATTAGCTAAAAAATAACAAAGCTCTTAAAGCTACATTTTCTCCACAAACCACCTTCAAAAATGTCAAAGGAACCAGGACGTGCCTTCGCTGATATGGCACTTCAAATGACCAAAACCACTGTCCCATAGACCTGAGGCTTTTTTGCTGCAGGGCAATTGGCAGGCTTTACTCAGTTGGTAATTGAGTAAATAAGGCACTTCAGAGTGTTTCATCGAGTTAATAAGCCGAGAGCGGCTTAGGGACTTGGTGTCTGTGCAAACAACTTTTTCGTCACACTGGTAGCAGTGTTTCTAGGGATGGCAGTGTTAATGGATACCAGGACATTGTGGATGACACAGAGGATGAAGCCGACAGACTTTGGACATCCTCGGATTTTTCCTCTAGCGCCACCAGCAGGTTGACGTAGCTCAGGCTGAAGTATTTTTTACTGTTAGATGGTGAATTACTTCGGAAAGTTGATGCAGACATTCAGGGTCTCTACGGAATTTGGTGTGTATTTGGCATGCTTTACTCAGTTGGTAATCCAGCTTCCGGACGCGCTTATGACCAAAATCTGTCAAAAGTTACTTTGTCTCAGCCTGCAGATGTGACACATTTAATAAGAAATGTGTTATCCAATAAGAAGTGTGGCGATCATAACTCTACAATCAGATGAAATTGAGCGTGTTGCTTAGCTGGCAGCAGCTGTTCCGACTGCACCGTCTCTGCTGCTCAGAAGAAGAAGAAAAAAAAACTAAAGCATGAACAAAGTGCACATCTGCATCATCAATGGTATCCGGGGGGAAAAGACTGGCGTATCCAAACTATTCTCCAAAGGTAGGGTACACCCTGCGCTACTATGGCGGTATTTGAGGAACAGATGTGACGTGGACGTGAGCGGCAGTGAAAAACACGGGGTTGATTTGAAGCTGTGCTGACAATTGGGAGTGGAAAAGAGAGAAGAGCAGCGCTGAGGAGGAGACGATAGAGAATGACGAAAAACAATCGCAGAGAAAATGTGGAAAAGACCAGGAGGAGTGAAACATAAGAAACGAGGCCTTCCTTTACTGGCATCACACAGGAATGAACACAGTGCTAATATGGGCAATGGGATGTTTATGGTTGGACGGAGCAAAGCTGAGGCTCCATATGCTTTATTTCTGTGTGCACCACCTGTTGTGGGAGATTAGACAATTACACTGCTGTTTTTAGAGCCTTCAAATAGAGCAGGAGGCTATGAATACTGTGCAGCTGCCATAGACACAGACACAGACACACACACACACACACAAACACACACACACACACACATGCACGCACCCGTCCCCGCCTGAGGTGGTTCAACTGTGAACAGCGAGCAGATGACCGAAAGGGGGAAAAGCATACGACGGAGCATAAGACATGGGCGAATGAGACGGGGACAGAGTGTGTAAATGTCTGGTTGACATGCGTGCGTTGCTATGGACATGTTTGTATGTGAACGTTTGCGGGCTCGGCCGTGCGAGCATGGCCCGCTCCGCTTAGAGGCGGCCACCGTATCCAGATGAGATCGATACTCCCCTCCGTCAACACTGAAGCTGTGGCCTGGTTTCTGCTCTGCTTTGTCATCCCCCCAGTGAGAAAAAATGTTGCGTCACTCACACGTCCTGCTTCAAAAAGTCATGTTGGAGAGATGTGACAATGGGAGCGGCCATGGACGGATTACTGAACGGGGCTTCCGGGCACAGAGGCCTAAAGTGTCAGGGGCCCCACCCTCATGGCCTTCACCCACAAAATGTCACTGAAAGAGACATGTACCAACCAGGCAGAGACAAAATAGAGTCAAAATAAGAACAAAGACACATAAAATGACTGCAAAGAGACATAAATCAATCACAAAGAGACTCAAAAAGACCACAGAGACACAAAACGACCATTGTATACACAAAATTACCATTGAGACAGAAAAACCACAGAGAGACAGAGACATGACATGATCACAAAGAGACATATAATCAATCACATAAGACACAAAAAGACTACAAAGAAATACCCTCAGAGACACAAAACGACTACAAAGAGATAATATTTTAATATAAATCTGCAAAGTTACTCAAACTGTCAGATACATGTAGCGGAGTAAAGAGTACAACATTTGCCTCCAATATGTAGTGGAGTAGCAGTAAAACGTAAGATAAAATCTGGTCAGGTTTATGCTTCAATACGGTTCCCTCAAGTCCTCGTGGGAAATTCCTGTTCATAACGCTAGATGTGTTGCACAGTGTTGGGTTTTGAGGTGGTTGGAAACTAAAGCAGGACGCAAGATGGAAACTTTTCTGCTGTTTAATCTGCTGAGTGAAAGAAACTACGTTGCGTGATTGCGACAAATAAAAAATAAGGCACTTAAGAGTGTTTTATCGAGTTAATAAGCCGAGAGCGGTTCTCAATAAGGGACTAGGCATCTGTGCAAACAACTTTTTAGCAGTAGCAGTGTTTCTAGGGATGGCAGTGTCGGTGGAGCCGTTAATGGATACCAGGACATTGTGGATGACACAGAGGATGAAGCCGACAGACTTTGGACATCCTCGAACTTTTCCTCTAGCGCCACCATTAGGTTGACGTAGCTCAGGCTGAAGTATTATTCCACAACAGTTAGATGGTGGATTACTGCAATACTGTCGCAATACACCGGCATTGACAATAACCTTGATATTTAAAAAAATCAATCTTGGTATCATGAATAATCGTCACCTCCTTAAACTTCCTACACTCCTTTTTTGAGTGTAATTAATTTGAACACACAAACAAATAGACACATTTTAAAATTAATTTGACTATTCTTTTATTTTTTTATTTTTTTATAGATATCTCAATAATATATCTGTGACAGCTTTGTTTATATATTCAACAGTATGGTTTTCTTTACAATGAGCATCACTCACAAAGCTGCTAGCATGCATATAGGCTATTATTGACATGCATGGAAAAATTGGAATCCTATATCTAGACTCCCTGGAACTGTTGGTTGATTCCATTCCATTATCCAAACCACTTATCCTATTATGGGTAATTGGGGGCTGGAGTCGATCCCATCAGCTGACATTGGGCGAAGGCAGAGTTCACCCTGGACAGGTTGTCAGTTTATCTCAGGGCACACATAGAGACAGACAACCATTCACGCTCACATTCACACCTATGGGCAATTTAGAGTCTTCAATTAACCTAAGCTGCATGTCTTTGGACTGTGGGAGGAAGCCAGAGAACCCGGAGGGAACCCACGCTGCCACGGGGAGAACATCGGGGATTGGACCCGGGCCCCTCTTGCTGTAAGGTGACAGTGATAGCCACTGCACCACCGTGCAGCCCCTGTTGGTGCATTATGTCTTGTAATCACAATACTGTATTTCTACATTTTTCCTCATAAAAAAGACAGAATACCAGTTCTTTTATATCTTTTCTGGCTCTTCTTCTTTCTTCCTCTTCCTCAGTTGGGTGTTCTCCCAGGTGTGTGCAGCAGAGTCAAATCAGGCTGCTGTTGGAAATAAAAGAGAACAGCTGAAAAGCTCACAACATCTTTTCATAAAGGTTAAACAACAAAGAGTGTATTTTAAGGCAGGGCAGAAAATCTGAGTGGAGAGAACAGAGCGAAAACATTGCATGGACCTGGTCACCATAGCAACGGATGTCAGGTAACCGAGGCTCCCTAATCATCTCGCTGACAAAACAAAATTGGGGAAATTGTTAAGAGGAGGATTAGGTGGAGGGAGGGAGATGAAAGCAGACCCAAAGCAAAAAGATGCAGAACATGGCGGATGCTCGTACCGATTGAGGTTTAATTATCTGCCACAGAAGGAATCGGACGGATGGATGTGAGGAGATGTTGTCGTGGGGAAAATGCTTCGTCACTTTTCCTATTGGAGACGAATGCGAGCTGCCTGTCATTTGTAATCACAAGACGATCTGTGGCTTGATTTTCTCAGCATTTCGAACGACAACAAAAGCAACGAGGACAGATCTCATCATCTAACGCCTCACTGACAGGAAATCAGCAATTTACCAACTAAAATTCATTTATCGAGACTGCTTTTATTCTTTTGTGTCATTTTGTGGGTATCAACAGTTACGATGAGTGGGGGAAATATTTGATTATTAACCACAATTTCCCTCATAAAAGCGGCGCAAAAAATCATAACTGGGAAATATGATTATATGTCGTATCAGAGGCAAAGTCATGATAGGAAACGCTTTACACTCAATACTGAAATCACAGTTCGATGTTTTATAGACTACTCTGTCTGGATTGTGTGTAGTGACAATCTATACGTGGATATTATAAAGCCTTAAAAAGACTGATGGCCTAATCTAACACTCGGCGCAAAGCGGCCGGGTCAGTCTCAAGGCATCCTGCCAGCGACTGTCATATCTCCGAAAACATGGCAGCAGATCTCCAAACAGGCATTATTTGGATAAACTGAACACGTATTGGGAATCTAAACGCTTATTTTCTCACACAAAAGCACGTGAGAAAATACAAAAAAAACACAAAAAAACTTCATAAAGTGACATTGTGTATTAAAAGGCACAGTTGGTAACCTTGAGAAACAAGCAACAATACGCTAGCTTAAAAAAATAATACATCCAACTGAAAACAAGTGTTGCCAACTCTTTTCCAATAACAGCAGATAGCAGCGCTAGCCCCAAACGTTGCTAAACATAGCAGGACAGTTGCCATATGTAATGATTGGATGGGTTTATTACAGTCCTGCGACAGCCATAGATACCGGATTTCTTCATTTTTTTGTCAGATCACTAGATTTTTTTATTTCTGTCAGGATATAATGAGAATTTCAACAAAAACATAATTTTATTTTGAAGAAGACGACCAACCATACTTTTAATATACTTTAATATACTACGCAGTGTGAACAATACATACTAAATTTTGTGTCATAAAGTAGGAATAGTACGCCAGTATGCCATTTCAAAGCCATCCTCTGGGGACAACGAATATCTGTACAACATGTTATGGCAATCCATCCAATAGATGTTGAAATATTTTCACTTTGAACCAAAATTGTCATCCATTGATCCAGCTGTTTCACCTTAAGCGTTACTGCATTCAGATGGGGGCTTCCCAGTACAACCACAGTCCTCTGGGCAGCTCTGCTGGAGCAGCTGTGGGGCTACGTGCCTTTGTATCGGGGGGGATCTTCGTGGAATTCACTGATGCACTGGAGGGTGTTACTAGCTCATTTCCCTTGCCGGGACTTTCCCAGTATTTACAGACTCTGTAAAGGCCACAGTGTGAATGTCCTACTCATCGGTCTAATGGAGTTTGTGCTGGATCCCCAGTCAGTGGCGTAAGGTAGTCACAAAGGGCCCCTGTGCACACGGTTATGACGGGCTCTAGAGCACGCACCAGTTATGAAGCACAAGCCATCGTATCGTCTGGTCACATGATCAAATACAGATTGGACATAAGACAATACTAATATACATATTACATCTGTTTAAGACAAAAATTACCAAATAAAATAAGGAATAATTCATTCAACTGAAGTGTCTTTTTAATAGTTTATGTACAATGAGCGTATCATTTAGTTGTCGCTACTTACTAGTGTACCAAATGAAAACCATGACTGAGATGGGTTTGCCTTCTCGAGGGTATATATTTATAGCACATGGCAGAACTCTTCTCTCACCACGAGTTCTTCTTTTAAACATAACTTGAAATGGCATTCTGGATCACTCTAAAGGGCCTGTTTTTCATTCAACACATTATTGGAGGGACCGCTCGCTACACGGCACCCCCCTCCACCTTACAGGCCTCAGCGCAACTGCCTGCACTGTCTATATATATTATATCCCCTAGGAAACTGATTGGTAGACTGTGGGCTTGAGTACCTCAGTCTGACTGGTGGCGTATATATATACGACACCAGTCAGTAAGTCTAGTTTAATGCAAAGTCAGTCAACAAGTCAGTCAACAGGAGAAAAGCAAAACCCTTAAACAAGCTCTTCGACCCAACTGAATATAACAGGAAAAATGTATGCCTTGAAATGCTACGGCGATCCAAAACTTACATTGAACATCATTTTGAAGACATAGGATACATTTGTCTTTACGTTGAATAAAAAAACAAAAACAAACTAGACACCATCTTACGATGGGATCGTACCAGCTGTAAAGCATAAAAGGCCGACACCCATCTTCAATCTCTGCCTTCATTATGATCTCAACTACACAACTGTAAAGCTTCGTGATGGCTTCTTGCACAATACCACCTTGGAAAAATCTGTCTACAGACAGACAGACAGACAGACAGACAGACAGACAGACATAGCGACAGACAGACAGGCATATGTCATGGTTCAGCTTTTATTCCTAGTGCATCTGCTGTTTTCCCCTTCCCCGTGTTTCTTGTTGGTCCCTTGTTTTCCCTCTTTCTTTCTCTCTGTGTGTCTGGGCATGACATTCTGGTTCCTGCCTGGTTCCTGCCGCTCATCAAGCTCCTGCAGTATATAAATATAACCTGGTCTTCACCAGATCGTTCCATTTGCCTACACGGTACCAACTCAACGGTTTCATGTCTGTCTGAGCTCAGGTAACCCCGTGGCTTCCTGTGTCCCAGGTTCACCATGCCTTTGTGGTTTTTGGTTTGCTGCCTTGTCAGCGTCCGCCCAGCCAGTCTTCTTCCAACTACCAGCTCAAGTTCTCTCTGCCTGCACCTGGCCAACCTCCGTCCCACCCCAGCGTCCTGCCAGCCAACTCTCTCTGCCTGCTCCTTCCTCCGTAAATAAACTGTTGTTTGAATTGCAAGCTGTGTGTCGGAGTCCTGCTTTTGGAATCTTACAAACATTACATAACAAAAGTACTCTGTGTAGTTAGTTAGTTAGTTAGTTAGTTAGTGTGGGCGCGTGCATGAGGAAGTACCTTAAAATGGGCAGGATGCCATGCGTGCCCTGATGAACATTATCTCTGCATCACCAAACACAGACACATTCCTGCAGATATGTGGAGACACACAAACACACACAAACACACAAACGCACACAAACACACGCACACACACACACGCACGCGCACACACACACGCACACACACACACACACACACACACACACACACGTATACACGCACACGCACACGCACACGCATACACAAGTCCCAGTGTATGAAATTAGGTCCAACAAGAGGAAACACACCACCAGTATAAAAGAGCAAGAGTGAACTTTATCCTGAATATAAACACATTTGAATGCTAACAGTTGCTAAATACACAAAATACAGCGGTTTTGCAGGTTTTTGGTCATAAAGAAAAGTATTGGACAAATTAACATTAGGACCCTGATGATGGCACCAAATGAAAAAGGGGATGCAAATTAAAAGAGTTCATCTTATGGGTACAAGGAATGTCTGGATAAAACTTCACGGAAATCGAATGGTAGTGACGATATTAATTAAAAATAATGAAATAAAAAAAGTCAACCTCATGGTGGCGCTCAAGGAAAAGTTACAAGATCACCAGAGTAATTGGAATTTATTCTCTCGGGACAATGACTATGCGTAGCAAATTTCATAATAATCAATTCAATATTTGTCAGGAGTTCAGAGGTTACTCTGAACCAACAACTGTCAACCTGCTGATGGTGCCAGAGGAAAAGTCAGAGCATCACCAATCGGCTTCATCAGGTGGGGACCATGAAGGTCTACCATTGTTGACATATAGATATAGATGTAGCTTTGCTAAAAAACAATACAAACATTATGAAATATACAAATATTCAACCTTACCAGTATATGAAGACAGCTATCCTTGACAGCTCCAGGATCAGCACTCTGGACAGCGCTCCTGACACAGCAGCCTTCACACAGGCGGCAACCCCCAGTTCTGCTGAGTGAAGCCAATGCAGAAGTGTCATAAAACTTGCATTCTCTCTACTGACCACAAGGGTGTTGCAAAAATAAGTCAGATTATATAGAAGTCTATGAGAAAACGACTCTACTTCTCTCTTGATTTATTCCCTCAGAAAATTTGTAAACATGAGTTTATGGTCTCAATCTCGAGTTTCAAGTCTTCTTCAATACAGCATTATGTTCATTTAGTAAATTATGGTCCATTTAGCGTCAAACAGACCATAAAGCAGGGGATGCTTTAGGGCGGGCGCACTGTGATTGACAGGATGCTGCAACTACCAGAAACGTAAACAGCGTCTCTACATCACTTTTACCCATTCCAAATAGGGTAACTTCTGCTCATTGGTTGTGAAAAAAACAACATGGTGAAGGCTGTAATCCAAAATGGTGACGGCGAAATCTCATTTTTAGGCGGTTTTCCATTTGCTTCACTTTTGGAGCTGTATTTAACATTCAGAGCATTAATATAGCAGCAAACAACTACTTGTTAGCTAAATATATGGTGGAGGAACTTCTGCCTGCAGAGATAGAACCTGCTCTTCCTCTTAGTGTGTTGTTATCCGAGCTTCTTCGCGCTTCGTTTCAATAGCCGGGCCCGAAAAGGAAACTCAATAAAACAGCTCACAGTCGTTTAGACTTTACAACAATATAGCTCAGACAGACTGCCAGACGCTGCTCTGGAGTTCAAAGTCAAATAAAATATCCATCTCGCTAAAAGCCTACAGTATATAAGGGTTGTTTGGACATGAAACAGAGTCAATATGGATGATGGTTTATGAGCAAACATCTCAGAGACACTTAACTATAACTATGTGTTCTCCTTCAGCGGCCTCCTCCTTTCCCCTCTTGTTCCTTTTTTCATTTCCTCCGGTACCTTATCTATCCCCCGCAGCTGTTTGATCGCTCCCTTCACTCTCTTCTCCCAGCATGCATCCCTTTCCTCCTCTCGAGCAAAACTCCTGCCACTGTTACTTCAGAACTCAGAGGCAGGAGTTCTGGGTGAAGAGGAATTTAAACTGTCCATATTTTTTTTAAGAGATGTGCACGTACATGTAATTGGTTTTAAAACCTGTTGTATATTTCAAGCGACAGTGATGTTGGAGTGATGATGAAGGAATCTCCGCGGACACTGTTCTTGCTGGTATAATGAAGTTTATTACAAACAAGCAACATATGTCAAGACGGGCGTCATGACAACCCGGAGAGTCCCAAAGTCGAACAGAACTCTAACCGTCGGGGATCTCCCGATCACTTATATATGGTTGTTGTTTACGCCCCTGACTTGAGTATATAATGACGTCATAAAGAGGGCCCCCAATAAAAGACATGTTTCGGACATAGGCACAGCCACTCCTCCATCCTCCAGGTCAAGGACCATTGCCCAGCGGGGGTACCTAACGAGTATCCCATGTGCAACAAACATCAATGGATCCGACATTCCAAAGTCACAGGCCCCTTCACATATGTTATCTTCATGCATTACAGAGCAAAATATACTACAAACCCTTTAGCTTCTGTCATGCTACTTTTTGTTGTATTTGTCTTCCAACAATCTATGAAGTCCCCAGCCTTTTTCTGATCCAATGAGAATGTCACATATTGGACAGAACAAAGCCTTGCAACAAACAGGGAGAGGACATGCTGGGAGGTATGTCCTTTCTGCTGGGAGGAATGTTTCTACTTTGTAGAAAGGACATTTCAGTCAAATGTTACTAACGCTCAAAGAAAACAAGATGGCCCTCATAGTTTTCAGTTTCTACTCATCTTATTTAAACTTTAGATTTATATCAATTCAAACTCTAAACCTTGTAGCGGTTTGACCAAGCAAACAATCACTTTCAATGAACTCAATCACACCATCAGATTCTATAAGTTAAAATATTATATAACAACAAGAACAAGAACAAACAACTGGAACTAAAAGGTAAGAAAAACAATTCTTGAAAGAGTTGTATTCTTACACCCTTCTCTGCACTTCCATTAGAGCAGTTACCTACCCAAAACTATATAGAGACTGTGCCTGCCCCACGGCCGCTTAAATTAATTAAATCAAAAGTAACCAGAAGAGGAGTTATACAAAATAACCTCATAAACGTTAACACCACCAACGCAACAATGCAACAAAATAGGAGAATTAAATGTGGACTCTTAAATATCAGATCTTTGTCATCTAAAGCTGTTTTAGTAAATTATTTAATATCAGACAATCACATTGATCTATTCTGTCTTACTGAAACCTGGCTGTGTCATGAAGAATATGTCAGCCTAAATGAATCAACCAAGTCACATTAATACTCACATTCCTCAAGGCACCGGCCGAGGAGGTGGAGTAGCAGCCATCTTTGACTCAAGCCTACTAATAAACCCTAAACCTAAATTAAACTACAACTCATTTGAAAGTCTTGTTCTTAGTCTTTTACATCCAACCTGGAAAACAATACAGCCAATTCTATTTGTCATAGTGTACCAGGCCCCAGGTCCGTATTCTGAATTTCTATCTGAATTTTCAGAGTTTTTATCAAGTTTAGTTCTTAAAACAGATAACGTTATTATTGTAGGTGACTTTAATATTCATGTGGATGTCGATAATGATAGCTTTAGTACTGCGTTTATCTCATTATTAGATTCAATCGGCTTCTGTCAGAGTGTACAGAAACCCACTCACTGTTTTAACCACACCCTCGACCTTGTTCTGGCATATGGCATTAAAATAGAACATCTAATAGTTTTTCCACAGAACCCTCTTTTATCAGACCATTAACTCATAATTTTCGAGTTTATACTACCGGAGTGTACACCGTTAGGCAAAGGTTTCTACACCAGATGTCTATCTGACAGTGCTGTAGCTAAATTTAAAGAAGCGATTCCATCTGTATTTAATTCAATACCATGTCTCAATATAACGGAGGACTCCTGTGCTAACTTTAGTCCGTCCCAGATTGATCATCTAGTCGATAGTGCTACAGGCTCACTGAGACTGACACTAGACTCTATAGCCCCTCTAAAAAAGAAGATAATAAAACAGAGGAGGTTCGCTCCATGGTATAACCCTCAAACCCGGAAAATAAAACAAACATTGCGAAAGCTTGAAAGGATATGGCGTTCCACCAATTTAAAAGAATCTCGGTTAGTTTGGCGAGATAGTCTTAAAACATATAAAAGGCCCTCCGTAATGCCAGAGCAGCCTATTACTCATTAATAATAGAGAGAAATAAGAACAACCCCAGGTTTCTCTTCAGCACTGTAGCCAGGCTGACACAGAGTCACAGCTCTGTTGAGCCGTGTATTCCTATAGACCTCAGTAGTAATGACTTCATGAACTTCTTCAATGATAAGATTCTTACTATTAGAGACAAGATTAATAATCTCTTGCCCTCAACCAGTACCGATCTATCCTTGGAAACAGATATAAACCCTGATATATGTTTGGATGGCTTCTCTCCCATCGACTTTAAAAAATTGTCTTTAACAATTTCTACTTCTAAATCTTCTACCTGTTTCTTGAACCCCGTCCCGACAAGGCTGCTTAAAGAAGTTTTACATTTGATTGGCACCTGTCTGCTGGATATTGTCAATCTGTCTTTACTAACAGGCCATGTACCACAGTCTTTTAAAGTAGCTGTGATCAAGCCTCTTCTCAAGAAACCCACTCTTGATCCAGAGGTATTGGCTAACTATAGATCTCTAACCTTCACTTCCTCTCTAAAATCCTTGAGAAAGTAGTAGTAGCAAATCAGTTATGTGACTTTCTACAGAACAATAGTTTATTTGAGGATTTTCAGTCAGGATTTAGAAAACACCACAGCACAGAGACAGCACTGGTGAAAATTACTAATGACCTTCTAATTGCATCAGATAAAGGACTTGTCTCTGTTCTTCAATATTATCAGAAAACACTCCATAAACTTTCATTGTTATGCTGATGATACTCAATTATATCTATCGATCAAGCCAGACGAAACCAACCAGCTTGCTAAACTTCAAGCATGTCTCAAAGATATAAAAACATGGATGACCTGCAACTTCCTGATGTTAAACTCAGACAAAACTGAAGTTATTTTACTAGGCCCAGAACACCTCCGAAATCAATTATCTAATGATATAGTTTCTCTTGATGGCATTGCCCTGGCATCCAGCACCACCGTAAAGAATCTCGGAGTTGTCTTTGATCAGGACTTGTCCTTAAACTCTCACGTAAAACAAATCTCAAGGACTGCCTTTTTTCACCTACGTAACATTTCAAAAATTAGACACATCCTGTCTCAAAGTGATGCAGAACAATTAGTTAACGCATTTGTTACTTCTAGACTAGACTACTGTAATTCCTTATTATCAGGCTGCACTAATAAGTCTCTTAAATCTCTCCAGTTGATACAGAATGATGCAGCTCGTGTACTAACAAAAACTAAGAGAAGAGATCATATTACTCCTGTATTAGCTTCTCTTCACTGGATCCCTGTAAATCCAGAATCAAATTTAAAATCCTTCTCCTCACCTACAAAGCCTTAATTGGTGAGGCACCATCATATCTTAAGGATCTCATAGTACCATATTACCCCACTAGACAGCTGCTCTTACTGAATGCGGGGCTTCTTGTGGTTCCTAGAGTCTTAAAAAGTAGGATGGGAGCCAGAGCCTTCAGCTACCAAGCTCCTCTTCTGTGGAACCAACTTCCACTTTCAGTCCGGGGGGCAGAAACAGTGACCACATTTAAGAGTAGACTTAAGACTTTCCTCTTTGATAGCACTTATAGTTAGGGCTGGCTCAGGTTTGCCCTGGTCCATTCTTTCCAGCCCCTTGATATGCTGCTATAGGCCTAGACTGCTGGGGGACAACTTAGGATACACTGAGCTCCTCTATCCTTTTCTTTCTCTCTTTCTGTATGAATTCATGTTCTATCAATGCACATTACTAACTCTACTTCTTCCCCCGGAGTCTTTGTGCTTTCTCGCCTCGCAGGTTTCCACAGATCGTGGTTGCATCTGGACCCTGGTCCTGCCTCCTGGTTCCTGGCTCCTGGTTCCTACCGTGACCCTACTGACGCACATTCTTCTCTATTTTCCTTCTATATGAATTCATGCACCATTAATGCGCATTACTAACTCTGCTCCATCCCTGAAGTCTCTGTGCCTTCTCGCCTCTGTGGTCCTCCCCGACACCTACTGCTATTATTACATGAATCATTTCTGTCATGTGAATTGAACGTGTTGTAACTCTGTTATGCTGTTCATTCTGTACACATGACATCTATTTTTGTACTCTGTCCATCCTGGGAGAGGGATCCTCCTCTGTTGCTCTCCTGAAGGTTTCTTCCATTTTTCTCCCTGTTGAAAGGTTTTTTTGGGGGGGGGTTTTCCTGAGTCGATGAGAGGTTCTGGGACAGAGGATGTCGTTGTGTACAGATTGTAAAGCCCTCTGAGGCAAATTTGGAATTTGTGATTTTGGGCTATACAAAAATAAATTGAATTGAATTGAAAGTTCAGTACAGTTTCAGAAAATTCAGTTCAGTTCATAACGCAACAAAAATACTTTTCTGGTTGCCAGTTCAACTCAGTCCTTCAACACAAATAATGAGCGACAGCACCAAGCTGGATCCCAGTAATGTGTTATTCTCCCTCTCTCTCATCTCCTTGTCTCTTCATCCAAACCCACTTCCCCTGACGGAACACTGGGTGAATAATACTTTCTGCAAACGCTACACTGCTGAATAAATAAATCACACTAAGAAATGGAACTTTCCATCTGTGTGTCTATATGTGTGTGCATGTGTGCCACTAGCTTAACATCCCTCTCCTCCACATACGCCTGGTGCTCTCTCTGCTCCAGTCACTTCTCTGATCTCACAATAGGAATACTGGCCAAGCTGAAGCTACAACAATGGTTGGATTGACAACAGGACTGTTGTTTTGTCCATTGAGGTGAGGATGCAAATATGTATAAAAAGCATTGGCTGTGATTTAAAATAAAATAAAAATCACAGCTAAGAAACCCAACAAAATATGTACAGCTAAACCATGTTTACACCATACAATGTACCATTTCCACAGAATTCTCTCAATAAGCGTTTTTCTGTTTACGTAGAATGTAAATGCAAAAAGACATATAATGTGGTGTAGTAAAGAAAATGGGTGAAATTATAAAAACACTGATACATAAATCAGAAACAAAATAGTCCAATATGACAAGCTAAAAGAATAACGTAGCCACTTGACCTCACAATTACACTAGATAACTAGAAAGGTGCACTCAGTAGGTTGCAGATCTCTTCCAGGTAAATAGTAAATGGACTGTAATATTTTCTAGTCTTCCAACCACTCAAAGCTCTTTAACACTACTTGTCATCATTCACCCATTCATACACTGATGACAGGAGCTACCATTCATACATCGGAGCTAACATTCATACATCGTAGGCACAGTTACCGGAACAATTTGGGGTTAAGTGTCTTGCCCAAGCACACATCGACATTGGCTAGCGGAGCCGGGTATTGAACCACCGAGCCTCTCATTGAAGGACGGCCCTGCTCTACCACTCAGCCACAGTCCAGGTGTGTCTGCAACAACCCCTACTTTATTGTGTGATTGAATGAATGTAACCAACAATTGACTAACCCCCGTAGAGACACCAATAAGGCGTCGTAAAAAACACAAATCATTCAAACTCAAAAACAATATATGTATGCAGACATCCAGCTCGGAGTCGTCCTAAAAGTCATGTCATACAATCTTGCAAAAAACAAAATGAAACTCACCAAGCTGTCTGCCCGCTTAGTCAAAAACAACAACCGGTGATGTACGCAACCAATGGGCTGCAAAAGATTTGTAACACACACATCATTCAAACTCAAACACAAGCGGCGATGTATGCAAGCAATCTGCTTGAAGTTGTCGTATAATACACTTCATACAATCTTGCCAACAAAAAAAAACAAAAACTCACCAAGCTGTCCAGCCCCTTAACAACGGCTGAGTTGCAATGCGGAATCAGCAGGCAGTCAGTAGCAGTATGAAACAGGAAATAAAAAGTGCTTTGAGAAAGTGTGAGTCACCGCAACCAAAAGATGTCCTCGAGCATGCGGCCATAACTGAGCCCCCAAAATATGATGATGTATGCTCAGCAGAATGCGAAATCAGCCGTGGACAAACAGAGGTCACACACACAGACTCACTCACGGACACGCACGTATGCACATGCACACCCACATGCGGGCCCGATCGCATGATCCTGGATATTAACCTAATGAATGCATCTTGCTACACAAGAAAACTATTTATTAATGTAAAATAATTAATATTACTAAATATTACTAATCCCACCCTTTCTGAGATTAATGATTCAACTACAATGGGGTGTTTTGCAATGGGGTACTTTTCTGTGAAAATCAATCATTATTTGTCTAAATTTCTCTTTTTATATCTCTGGATGCTTTATCTTTCTAAAGTTCTTTTATAGTTTGCTCTGCAGAATAAAATAGACCATTAGTTGCCATAATAGTTGTCAGGTATCATTTCTGCTTCACTATTTCAGATGCACTGTGTTCAAAACAAAGTGTGCATCATAATAGAACTGTGGTATGTTTCCCCTCCTTAATGTCCCTTCTCTAACACACACACACACATCTCCATAAAGAGTGTCTGGTGTAATTTCAAATCCACTCTTTCAGCTGCTCCGCGCTCGTAGCGAATTTAAAAAACGCTTCTACTTCCAGCCCATGATTCCACTTGTATCAGCCAATGTGGGGCTGCGGAGCTGTATGTTATAAATACACTGCTGATGAAAACACGGGATCAATAACTGGTGGAAGGCTGGACGTCACTCTGACCTCGCTCTCCTTTTAGAGCCCCGAACAGGACAGAAACAGCAACCGCTGCCAACTCTAACACGCTCATTTTAGCTGCTCACGATAAATATTTCAGGAACGTGGAGGGAGAGGTGGATTTGGGAAACTCTGCCAGTGTGAGGCAGGAGTTGACTAACACAGTCCCACCCCCCTCCTTCCCAGCATGGTGCAAAGATGGCTGCTGTCAGGGGACCAAAAAAAAACAAAAGTGAAAAAGCCATCCTGCTGTCTCTTTAAGGCCCTACTTTGCTGCGACAGCCAACCAAGGGGCGGAAAATGTGACTAGACCGTCCTTGTCGATGACCTTGATGTAAGAGTAGTGAGAGAGCTGAGGATGTGTGAGAGCTGACTGGAGCGATGAATGAAGGAGAGTTTGTAAACGAGGATAAGTCTCTGCCTGCCTTTCTCTCTTTTGCTCCCATATAAACTCTAATCTCTCTCTCTCTCTCTCTTTTGCCATCCTTATAGCCCCCCCCCCACCCATCAAACAGACACACACAAACACTTCTCCCTCCTCTCTCCTGACAGGCCTGCAGAGTGTTGCATAATTCCCAGCATGGGGGAGTGAGGACATAGATGGAGGGAGGGATTGAGGTGAGGTGGCGGGAAAGAATGACTCACGATGCAATGTGCGCCGCAACGCCACACTCAAGTCGTCTAATACGATAAACACTTTATCACCACCAGGCATGAATGTTACACTAATGGCCCGTGGCTTTGAATGATGACATCATTTGTTTTCTTTATTGCTTATTCTTTTGCATTAAGGCCCTTGGGGATGAATGCAGAAACACATCATTTTGACCAACAACAAAAAAACCTCTCGGCTCTGCAGGCGGTGCGAGTTGGTTATCGGAGTGAAAGATGATTTTATCTCTGGAGACGGGAGTATCATGGATCATGAATAAGAGATGAGATGTCTGCTGTCATTGGGGTGTGAAACTGCATTATCTTTACATTACATGATAGTGCACCCAAGATTATTCATGAGTGAGTGAGTGCCTGCCTACAGTGGGTTGGCATTTCAAAATAAAAGCCATGCAGGTGGTTACAGGTGGTTTTCCAGTTTGTGCATCCTCGGTTCCTTTCCTCGCTCCTTTCCTCGAGGATTTGAGACAACGAGCGTGTAACAAAACGAGATGTCCTCACCTCGGTGCCATCATGATGTGTGGTTTATTGTCAGGCCTCTTTTAGGGCCCGTTTCACATGACATGTTTTTTTACTTGCTTCACCTGTTCCGTCCAAGGGGGTCACAACATCCAGTTGACAGGTCAGCCAAACTGACAGATTGAGCAGTAAAACTACTGTGAGGGATTTAAGGTGATGGAAATCCGTTTATCTTCTTTTTCCGTGCGACATCCATCTCTCCCTCTTCCTCCTTATCTTCCGGGATGTTGATGTTCCATTTGGCCTACAAACAACCGCCATCACTGTTTACCTGGGAACAAACACACACACACACGCACAAACACACACTCACACGGATGTTCGGAGGTGTCAGGACGACCTTGTAGAGGAAATCGCTGGCCATTCATCGTGTTGCGGCTCCAGCGGTGCGAGGAACAGGAGGCTTGATAAGACCTTGAGATACCATCAGCCCGTTTTGCCACAGCAAGGCCACGGGAGACTTAGCCAGGAGAAAGCCCAGGCTTTGAAGTAGTTGTAGTACAGTATCTGTTACATTTCTCACATGCTGAAGTATGTTAGTGGGCCATGAGCATACACTTTTGCTATTCATTGTT
Source organism: Ophiodon elongatus (assembly GCA_016806645.1). NCBI lineage: Eukaryota > Metazoa > Chordata > Actinopteri > Perciformes > Hexagrammidae > Ophiodon > Ophiodon elongatus. The sequence goes on from JACSYO010002097.1 coordinate 734,467, forward strand.
GCCATCTGATGTAGCACAATCACGACCCAAAACTAGATCATGTAAGGATTCACATTGAGATGAATTGCAAACAGCTGTCCATTTGGAATAAATACATGGGTAGACACAATAAAATGAACACCTTTTATTTGGAAAATGGTCGTAAAGTGTTTATTAGTCTGCTATTAGTCTAGGAAGCATGAGCACTGATAACTCAATAATGGTATAAGTGGTGGCATTAAGGATTTATATCAACAGCTTTGCCGGCAGAGTTGTGCATTTATCAGCGTTTTGTAATGGCTTCACACTTGACGGAGCAGAGGACGGCACGGCATTAATTATTGAGGTTTTGTAGAGCTATGATTTACCATACACTGTATAAACTAGATTTTTACGACGTGGAATTCTGCAGAAATTCTGCACACAACTGCAGTCTAAATGTGCCAATGTATTATGTCTGTAAAGAGACTTAAAAAACTCCTTGGCTGTTATTGACACTTGGGTGCACGCAGGATTCAAAGTAGATTTAGAGCAAAACTATAATCTCTCTAAAACACCCATGAACTGTATATAACAGGTGGACTTATTCACAGGGACTTCACCCATTGGTTTGTGGACTACAGTTGTGAAGCCTCAAATTTGACATTTTAGACATTTTCATCATCTTGGTTTTTGGCTTCTGCCATTTTTGTCGATGGAAGTCGCCATCTTGGGTTTTTGGATGTCGCCATTTAGTTTTTTGGCCATCTCTTCTTGGTTTTTTGCCGTCGCCATCTTGGTTTTTAGATGTCACCATTTTGTTTTCTTGTCGTCAATATCTTGGTTTTTGGCCATTGCCATCTTGCTTTTTGTAACCAGAAGTGACACGAGAGGGTGGAGCAAAGTACACCGAACCAAAGACATTTTTAGGCGACCAAAATGTTACAATTAAAGTTCATGAATTGAAAACACACTGTGAAAGGGTTAAAGTCCTAAGACGAAAACACGGACAACTCCAAGACCAGACAACACCGTGGTAGTGACCTGTCAATCACAGTGCGCCCGCCCTAAAGCATACTCTGCTTTATGGTCTTTTTGACTCTAAATGGACCATAATTTACTAAATGAACATCATGCTGTATTGAAGACGACTTGAAACTAGAGATTGAGACCATAAACTCATGTTTACAACGTTTACTGAGGGAATAAATCAAGAGAGAAGTAGAGTAATTTTCTCATAGACTTCTATACAACCAGAGGAGTCGCCCCCTGATGGTCAGTAGAGAGAATGCAAGTTTAAGGCCCTTCAGCATCGGCTTCACTCTTCAGACCCGGACGTTGCCGCCTGTAAACGCCTCCTGCACCTACCTCCTGCACCTGCCTGTTAAAGATCTTAGCAGTAGTGTTTCTTGCAGCTGTGCAGGCTGGTAAACACAGAGACAAGCGAAAATGAGTTAGGCTTGGTTTAGCCCCATTGTCAGACTCACAACTGCACACTGATGAGGTTACTGGACCTTTCCTCCGGGGTAATGGGGGAAAGCATGCTCTGTAATGCCGGCACATTTATCTTGTGCGACACGTCCTGTTAGTACACAGGGAGAGGACACGATAACACCTCACAATCAAATGCAACCCAGCGCAACAATATCACAAAGTACGATAACAGCAGGCTGTGTTAACTGTTGTGCTGAACACCTTATATAGTGTACGTTTTCAATGGGCCTCACTTTGGTGAACAGAGGGAGCAAAGAGAGGAAGAGAGACAAGTAAAGTGTGTGCTGTAACCGCTGCTGCTGGAACTCATTTTCAAAATGAGAACGAGTGCTCTGACCCGCTGAAAAGCTTCTCTAATCTGCCTGGAATGAACTCAGCTGTGAATCAATACAAACAGTCACGACAAATGTTTCTCACCTCAAACCGGCGGAGAACACAACAAAGACCCCCGACAGAACTTGTCACACTTCAGTTCATTCCTTTGAAACGTGCAAGCTGCAGCCTTTCTCCACATGGGCGTTTCGGAATCTATTTACTGTCACAGGGAACACATCTCTCCAGTCCTGGTCAAATTAAACCGGCTCCCCGTTTGTTATAGAAACCAATTTAAGATTCAACCGATTACTCTATAATTTCTAACTTTTTATAATTTGACTTTTGGAATTCTGCAGAGTGCACCGCACGTCATGTGACGAGGATCAAACCAATTACAGCTGGCAGATATATTTTCTTTCTTCTGCAAATAAGAGTCTAAAGTAGATGAGTGGAGGAGAAATTAATCATTTTATTTCAGGACTACCAGGCGCTTTACTATTGGTCCTATGGACTATTTTCCTTGCTTCACGCAAGACGTCACAACATCCGATTGAAAGGTTAGACAAATTATCCCAGACAAATCAAGCAGTAAAGCTACTGTGAGGGATTTATGGTGCTGAAAATCCATTTATCTTTGCTTTTATATTAATCAGGGAGGCTTACTGCTAAATTACCACAACTTCATCATCATCATCATCATCATCATCATCGCAGCGTGGAGGTTTTGGTCGCTTGGTAACCCCCCAAGCATCATTTTATAATAAACCACGCATTTCTAAACCCAACATGTCACCCTTTACTCGGCTCCGCTGTTACATTTGGACAGAGCCAGGCAAGCTGTTAATTTCCTCTGTTTCCAGTCAAGCTAAGCTAATTGGCTGCTGGGTGTAGTTTCAAAATGAACAGATATGAGAGTGGTATCGATCTTCTCATCTATAAGCACACTTCCAAAATGTGTAAATATCCTTTTAATAAGGTATCTGACAAGAAGAGCAGTCTCCTTTTAGAATGCAGAGTCAAACTTTTTATTTTATGCACATATGACTGGAGGAAATGCTGATGTACAGCTCCTGCTGTCTTTGTCTACATGCCTGTATCTTTCAATCTGAATATATTTCTACACACCTATCAGTTACACTCTCCTCCTGCCTCCACACTTCTTCTACTCCACCTACCACCCTGTCATCCTGTCACTCCATCCATCCCATTACAGGAACAGCTGTGGTTACAAGCCGTTGGGTCTCTCCATTTTAATGCCTGCACATCACCATCTAAAATGGTTCTCCTTTTGCATGAGTGATTTAACTATGACAGGAACATTAATGGGGACAGTATACGATTTAGTACTATAAGAGTTTGTGTTTTAGGGCACGTTCACACGCCTCTGGTTGAACGTTGGAGCGTTTTGAGAAATGTTTGCTATTCCTGTTTTTTGTCCCTGGTGGACTAGTGGCCTATTTGCACGTTTGCTCCCACTGAATTTGATGAATTTACTGTTTGTCAGACCACAAGTGAGACAATAATTAGCTAGCTAGCGCACCCCGCAGCCTCACTCCTCCGCCACTAGCAGACTAGTTCAGCGTCGGGAGAGCGGTCGGCAGCTCCATCTACTAGCTATGAGGACTGATGGAATGTTCAGACCCGCTGGCCACCAGCCCACAGACTCATAGTCTATAACAGCCGTAGCATGAAAGCATGGTGGAATTAACAGCTAGCTAGCTCACTAGCCATCCGCTTAATTAGTCAAATTTAACAGCTTAATGCTTCAACCACACAACTTAACAAATCACGTGCGTCAGGACAACTCGTAAGAGTCATACGAGGAGCCGATGGTTTGCTTTTCTGATTGTTTGAGTTTTGCCTATTTTGAAAATGTATCATCCTTGATTAAGGAATCGGACCCTAAGATGCGAACCGACCCTTAAAATTCTTTGTGTCTGCTGTTGTGCAACATATATTAAGATAAAAGTTGTATAATAGCATGTTAATATTCACATAAAACAAACATTTACATATTGTATAGTAATGCGTATGAGGGGTAGAAGCAAGCAATGTTTGTTAGTGCTGTCAAAAAGTCAATCAAAAACCATGCAGTGACTGAATCGCATACCAAATTTACTGTTCATCAGACCACAAATTAGACATGAATTAGCCAGTAAACCTCGTGGCCACTCCACCTCACTCCCCATCGCTAGGAGACTACTTTGCTGGGAGGAGAGTGGTTGGCGGAGACGGACCTTCAGTCAGCGTTTGTAGCAACTTGAATTTAGCAAACACAAAGAAAGTTTACTGATCCGGCGGGGTGTCGGGGCAGTTTGGGATCAAACCCTCACACTGGGGTTTGCACTTGCTGAATTACAGTTGCTACAGCAGCTGACTAAAGGTCCGTCTTCGGAGGTGCTGATGATTTTTTTTGTTACTCTCACCCTTGAGGCCACTTTCCTTAATAAATTGCAGTTTTGTGCTGTGATGAATGTAACAGGGGGAAATGATCGAACGTGGCTCGGCTTTTATCACATCACCACTGTTCTATTCAAATCAGCTTAAAATGAATCAAAATCACTTGATAGTTTATCACTCCATTCTTGATTTTATATCCATTTTTTAGCTCACTATTTTTCATTTTGCATGCATTTTCATCACCTGCCTTTATATAAATACATTTTTATAATTAATTAATAGAGCTGTATCTGAAAAAACATGATTGTTCATATTTGGATATAAAAATAATTATCTGTATGGGTTAGGTAATAATATCTCACAACTGGTTCTTCTTGCTTCTCACTCCCACACTCCTCGTGCATCCTTGTCGTCGTATCTCACCCTTCTCCTCACTGCATCTATGAATGAATCTGCCAAAGAAAGCGAGTGAGCAACAGGAAGACAAAAAGAGAGAGAGAGACAGAGAGAGAGAGACAGAGAGAGAGAGAGAGAGAGACAGAGAGAGAGAGAGAAAGAGAGTTTAATTTTAGACTCAACACGGTAATTCCCCCTCTTTCGCTTCTATTAATAAACTTCGCTCTTTCTCTCCCCCCCTCCACCCACGCAATCACTATTTGATGGACTATAAGAGACGGAGAGGGAGCGAGAGAGGATGAGAGGGTGTTGCTTAGCAACCGTATCCTGATTTGACAGGCCATGTGATCGGGAGATGATGACTGGCACGGAATGTGGTAGTAACACCGGGCACTTCCCCTTTCTCATATCATGATGATCGTTAAGTTATCCATAACTCAGTGAGACACGGCAGCAGAACAACACATAACTGAAAAGTTTCCTCCAACTGGCACTGCCTGATGCTTTCAGAATCATTTTAAACTGCAGTGTTATGTAACGTGGGAGGCTTTTTTTGGAAGAGGGATAATGGGTGTGTTGCTGCTTTAATGGAGGACCGAGAGAAAAGTACCTGGACCTCTGGACACATCACTTTACTTAAGATACTATTTTAAGGAATTCCGTGCAGATCATGCTGCGACTCAAAAACAGGAAATGAAATTAAAAAAATAGTATATATGTCTTATTTGCACAGTCCTGGCGAGCCACAATTGTTATGGAAATTTGTTCCAGCAACGTGTGGCTTGGTGAGTGAATGCTGATTCACTGTGTCGTGTGCTAACTCCAGAAAGCGTCTCACTAGATGTCCGGAGGGTGTTTAATATTGTACAAGCAGCACAGAGAGACGTACAGTGTTTTGCCCTGGAACCACTGAACGAGTTATAAAAAAGTTTATAATGAGTGTCGGGGTTTCACAGTTCAGACAATGGGTTCATCTTTATTAATCCTTGATGCAACTGTGTTAGCAATGTTCTGTATTTTGTGACAATCGTTGTATACATGTATGCATTTTAGGAGAGGTGGGCTGGGGTTCAGTGTCTTGATCAAGGACACTTCGACATGTGGACAGTAGGAGATTGAACCTGCAACAATATATTTAGTAGTTAGCTGGCACACATTAGTTATTCACTAGCTCAACTTGGTGATTATAGTAATTTGGTGTGACAGTTTGTTGTGAACAAAAGATACCCCAGAATAGAGCCTTGGGTAACTCCACTCTTTCAGTTTGCTTGGGCTCACAGTTGCCAGTGGACACAAAACTGTAAATTTGACTAATCTAAATTATAGATAACTTATTATTCTCTTTTGAATCGATTTGTTTTTAAAATCTTATATATATTTTTAATAACAATGATTTAGTCATGTAGAATAGAGTATTGATAAGAGGAAGCTTAGTTCTACTAAAAGCCTAATGCCACCCTAGTTCTCTGCTGCGCTTGGAAAGGGAGGGCTCAGCTGAGGAGGATTTAGTTGGTTGCAACCAGCCACAAACCACTAGATGCCACTAAAACTTACACAATGTTCCTTGAATTGGTTACTCTGATGGATCATCTGTATCTATGGTTTTCCCAAGCTTAAACGATCAATATCATCTGACAGTTGCAGTTGCATAAGTGACAGCTAGCTTAACTCTGTACAAAGTCGCTGAAGGACGCTGAAGCTACATGATTCATGGACCTCATCATTTCTATTGCATTTTGTCCATTGATGAATTTACAGCAACAGTTTTTCTTGTTTGAAAATGACCCCAGTTTTTCTCTCTTTCTCCAAGGAAAGAGCCCAAACACCAAGACAAGAATCAAGATGATGAACGAACACATTGAAAAAGAAAAGCAGGGAAGGTGAAGTTGGTAAACAGCCACATAACGTGTTAAGTTTATCCCAAATTACAGGATATTCTCGCTTTAATGGAACAAACTACTTAACCGATGATTTAAATCAATAACACCACTCTCAGTAAAATATGAATCAAATGGGAGATAATCATAAACTCCAACATTGTGAAGATCAGTTCCATCGGTTTAAAGACTAGTACAAATTTTCAGGATATGTTGATATTTTGGAGCAAAAGAAATTATACTTTTTTAATCTATGGTAATGCTACTCAACATCCACCTTTCAACATTGCAACATTGGGGTGTTTGCTACAGGTCCCATAATCCTTTGCAGATTATTTGATTAGAGTTCCAGCCAGATTAAATGAGCCTGACAAAAATAAAATCAGCAGCTCTAATATTCATCATCCATCCCGTTAACAGGTGGTGGAACTATTTTAACTATTAGTAAAGTCCAAGCTCACAATTTATTTTAGAAATTTAAAACTACTAACGGCCATGTATAACAGAAAAGTCTGCTTCATATTTAGTTTTCATTAAGAAATACGTCTCTCTTCCATACTAAAATATTGAAATTCTCAGTCCAACCAGGAAGTGAGCGTTCCTTGATCACGCCCTCCCTGAGCATTCACCTTAATGGGCCCACAAAACCCCTCGTCCCCCCAACCCCCTGCCTCTCTCATTGGAAGACACACAATGCCAGAGCAGGCTCTGATTGGTTGCCCGGACCCAGCCTGTTGCTGGGCTGTTTCCATGGAGATCACTATCATCGTTTTTTCTTTTTTCCTCGCCTCACAGTGTGATGTGAAGAGAATGAAGGATGGAAAGGAGCGACAAACGAGGACAATGACTGGAGAGAGAGAGAGAGAGATTAAATTAGGGAATGAGGGTGTAATATGAGTGATGGGAGTGTGTGTGTGTGTGTGTGTGTGTGTGTGTGTGTGTGTGTATGTGTCAGAATGAAGTCAGTGAAGCTGCCAGAGGATGTAGAAACTGGAGTAGAGGAGGGGGACACAGTGATTAAATGGTGTGGAATGTTTTTTGGAGGGGATTGCTGCAGTTAAGATGGCACACTTTTCTCAAACGATGCCTCACTCTGCATCCCAATTCTCCTCTTGCAGAATCCAACACGCTGAACTTGTACAAAGGTGTGCTCTCACACACATTTTTACGTTTCTTAATCCTGGAAATCAAAGTTCCTCTGCTCAGATGTGTGTAGCAGAGCACCGAAGGAAGAATCATAAGGATTCACATCTATAATTCCATTTGTTTCTACTGTGCAGGAAACTAAACTAACCGGTTAAATCTATCAAGGGTCCGTATTTTACCAGAGGGATGAGTTGGGCTCTTAAACTCACACACATATCAGATTAATGCGATGTCGAATGTACTAATGTGAGACGGTGCAGGAGCCCGGCCCACGCATCGATTTGCCAGAAGATAAAACTGTCTCCATAGTATCTTTCAATCATAGGCGGTGGAAGTCTGTGCTCAAAATGTAATAAATAGTTTTGAATGATCGCATGATATTAGGCAACATCATCATGTGCATTTTGGTTTACGAGCATTGTTCTCTCCAGCTGAGCTTTTTGCTGTATCTCAGCTCACTGAGTGAGCCATTTTAAATGGCTGGTGTGAATCACCCGAACTACAGTACAGCCTAAAGAAAGCAACAACTGCTTTGGAACAGTAGGAACAGTATCAGACATAATAATTTAGCCCGCTGCTCAGAGGTATTTGAAGGATAAAACCGGAGAGGGAGGGACAAGGAGTGACATATGGATCAACAGATGAGCAGGAGGCAGGAGGCAGTGATCGATGATGCACTACAGAAAAAGTGAGAGAGACTGAGGGTGTGACTGAGAAGACCAAGAGTCCATATTTACTTACGAGCGGCAGCAGAGATCCAATTTAGTGTCACTACCGCCAACACACACGTATATTGTTTGTAATTTATGGAGCGATGATTTATGTGCGTGACATTCAACACATATATATGACACCTTCTGAATGTTACCAATGCAATTTCCCTTCACAATGTAAGATGAATCTTCCCTCCCCTGTGTAAATCATTTCCCCATTGAACAGAATATTTGTATCATTTTGAAACTGCAAGGGAAGTGTCCATCAGCTCTTTGAGTCCGGCTTTTGTAGAATGAAAGCAAATATTTTTTTATAGTTGTGGCATGGATAGATGATAGATCAGGCAGCTTTACTCACAGGGACCTTGTTGGTGATTGGAAAGGGAGAATGTTGCTTGTTATTTATTCATTGATGCAGACGTTGCAGCAAATGTGGAGATTTTTTAACAGGAATAATATTTAATATCCATTGGGATTCTGGAGGGATTATGAGGCTGTAATGCACATTTCACATTAAGAAAAAATGAATTGTTGGATGGTTGAAAAAAAATAGAACTTTGTTAAGTTGGCCTGAGTTTGGTGCAACACGGAAGGGAACATTGCCACCTAAACATGTTACATTTCTTCAGCGCAGCGGCCATTTTGGAATACATTTGACTCAACTAGTCAAAATAAGCTGTACATCCATCCATAATTGTGGCTGTACAGCAAGAACTGGATACAGTGTTGGAGGCGGAGCCTGGTTCAGTCCTATGAAAGTTGCTCAATAGCACGTGATGCCAAAAGACTTCCTCAGTATAAAAATACCCGTATCTTCGACACTGCTTCCGCATCTTTGGGGCCCATAGAGCCAGCACACGATATAGTTTCCTTTAAGACCGTCTCCCGGCCCTCGGCCCAGCTTCGTTCATTCAAATGAATGTAGGATGGAAAATTACTCTGCATTCAGCCATTAGTGTATTTTATAATTTTCAGGACCTAATGATTAAGATAAGGGCTATTCAAGGGTCCTTTACCTCAAAAAAAGTAATCCGCTGATGACGTCAGCCATTGCGACCGCCGTCGCCATCTTGGATTGCTGTTGTTTTCTTTGCAGCCGAGGAACGGAAGTTACCATATTTGCGGACGAGTGACTAAGAGACCATAGTATAAGTCTCTGGTTGCGACCTGTCAATCACAGTAGCCCCGCCCTAAAACATACCTTGCTGTATGGTCTATTTTACTCTAAATGGACCATAATTTACATGATAAACATCATGCTGTATTGAAGAAGACTTGAAACTAGAGATTGAGACCATAAACTCATGTTTACAATGTTCACTGAGGGAATAAATCAAGAGAGAAGTAGAGTCATTTTCTCATAGACTTCTATACAATCAGAGGAGTCGCCCCCTGGTGGACAGTAGAGAGAATGCAAGTCTTAAGACACTTCCGCATCGGCTTCACTCGGCAGAACCGGAAGTTGCCTCCTGCCGCCAATGCATATAATCTTCATCACTTTTGCTGCTCTGTAGAAAGAAGTTGAGCCGTGGGAGGGAGTCTCATTCTGCAGCGCAGCTGGTACTACTCACTGAGATGACTTCACCTGCATGTGTTTAATATCAGCTGCAGGGGGCTGGGAAATGATGGACAGGAAATGGACAGAAGGACCAGAAGAGTCCCTCTTGTCCGTCCTGCTGGGTGTGTGTGACCTTCAGGTGTGTCTGTAACCTTCAGGCATACCTGAAGAGACAGACTGATGATGTGTGAAGGAGCTCTCCCTCGTTTCCTCCCCTTGACATCTATCCTCCCTCTCCCCTTTCTCACTCTTGTGTCTCGTTCCTCCTGTCTGTCTCCATCTCAGATAGAGCGTCTACTCTGTAGCTGACTGCTCCCTCTGCTGGAGGACTGTTGAAACTACATGTTGGACCTCTAGATGCAGTAAAAGGACGAAGCAAGCTGAATCAAACTGTTGTGCATTACAGAGCAAAATATACTACAAAACATAATTATTTAAGTGTGGAATTTTAAATGAAAAAATATTAAGAATCGAATGTTTCTAATTTTATCCAAGTCATACACTTTACTTCTCAGTTTCCAAAGTGACGTGTCTCTTTGGGCTTCTAAACATTTACATGGTGACGACGGATTAAATGCAAACGTGAAGAGGAAAGACGTCTCTCACAATTTAAAGCTTCACTATGAAACTAGATGAGAACATCAGTACCACTCTCATATCTGTCCATTTGATATGTAGCTACGGCCAGCAGCCCGCTAGCTTAGCTTAGCATAGCCTAAAGACTGCATATACCCCCGTAAACAAACTGACTGTCGTTTCCAGAGGTGCAACGAGTACATTCATTCTGTTACATGTACTAAAGTGATGTTATTGAGTAAATTGTACTTGTTAGAGTAATTTTTATACTTTTTACTCTTACTTTGAGAAAAATCATCACTTTTACTTCTTTACATCTGCATTCATCATGCTACTTTTATATATTTATTTCATTCATGATCCGTTAAGAGGCAGGTGGTCAGCTGGTCCCATGTCTGCTGGCGTCAGTGGTGTAACGGACCCCGTACGGATCCCCCCTCCCGGATCGGCCCGCAAGTGAACCGTAGATTAATTACACAGTTTAACATTAACCATCATATTGTTTATTTTTAAACAACCAATCCGTGTTTAAACTGACAGAAGAAGAGCTAACAATGGCAGCATCGCTAATGGTCAAAAGAAGGTTAGGTTCACTGACATTATGATGAGTTCAGGCTCTGTTAAGTGAAAAATGATTATTGACCTGTTTACACTACCTCTAATAATACATCATTCAAATTACTATAGACAACATTTGTTTTAATCCATAAAAATAAAATATATTTATTTCCTGATCATTTAAATTGTGTGTTTTTATGAAGAAAAAAACCCCACTATAAATTACTATAACAAAGTAAAAGTATAACATTTAGAATGTTTGATAGTTTACTGACTTCAGCCCACTATATTAACAGATAAATGAATTGCCCACAGTGCAGCGTGCTTCGGTTGTGAACGCTGGTCTGAAGTCAGTATATCGGAGATCCATTCTGACAGAGAGCTGTAAGTCTGTTGTGTTAATGCTAATAGGTTATTATGTTTAATAACATATACACAGTATATCAGGCTTCAAAACTACTATATTACTACACTACTACATTCTGTCGTAATGTAAATATGTCCGCACTGTGCATTTTACTAGTCATACTTTGTGTAGCCTGATGAAGAGACGGAAGAATGGACACCAAATTATGCACCCGAAAAAAAAAGTATAACTAATATAATGCTTCAACAACAGATGGTCAAGTGAAAAACAACTGTAACATTTTGACACTTTCTAATTACTTTTTGACATAACAGACATGGTCTATAAAGCACATATATGCAGATTTATTTGCCAAATAATAATACAATATCGGAGACAACAAACAAAGAATGTATTTGTAGAATCTTGGTCAGTGGCCCTGCGCTTCAAACTATGACGCTCTAGTAAACCCTTGAGAGTCAGTTTTGGACAGTTTCTGCTCCTTACATGCACAGTGTCTTTTTAAAAATAAACTTCCTGTTTCACAGGAAACTTCCAGTTTCCACTCGACACGTACATGAAGCCTCTTTTCAAAATAAACTTTCAACATAGGTTTTCTTCGTTTTTAGGTTTACCTATGCAACAACAAAACTTGGTCAGTAGACAAAAGTATTTTGTCAGGTTTAGGCAACTAAAGTACTTGGTAAGGTTGAGACAACTAAAGTACTTGGTAAGGTTGAGACAACTAAAGTACTTGGTAAGGTTGAGGCAACTAAAGTACTTGGTAAGGTTGAGGCAACTAAAGTACTTGGTAAGGTTAGGCAACTAAAGTACTTGGTAAGGTTGAGGCAACTAAGTATTTGGTAAGGTTGAGGCAACTAAAGTACTTGGTAAGGTTTAGGCAACTAAAGTACTTGGTAAGGTTGAGGCAACTAAAGTATTTGGTAAGGTTGAGGCAACTAAAGTACTTGGTAAGGTTTAGGCAACTAAAGTACTTGGTAAGGTTGAGGCAACTAAAGTATTTGGTAAGGTTGAGGCAACTAAAGTACTTGGTAAGGTTTAGGCAACTAAAGTACTTGGTAAGGTTAAGTACTTAAGTTAAGTTACAAAAGTGAGGTAAAATAAGTCAGCGTTGACATAGTTTCATATAGGAAAGGGGCTGCGGTCCTCTGGGTAAAAGTCCTTAGTTTGTTTGACCAGTTGCAGCCCCCCTCCCCCCCCCACACGCCCTATGAGGACATATCGATCTTGATAGTCATCAGTTGTTCTGACCGTCTAAAAATGACATGGTTGGGTTTACCTGGGAGTTAGTTGAAATCTGGTGCGTCTCATATAGAAGCTAAAGGGTGCCTAATACCCCGAGGGGCACTGACCAAGCGCTGGTATTTGACGAGTTAGGAGTGAGAACGGGTTGAATGAACAGTATCTTCTCATCTAACTCTTGGAAATAAAGCAGATATAATAACCCCCTCCCCCCATTAATGTTAATCTGACTTTTAACATTTTCATTAGTCACAAGATAAAGTAATGTTGGGACAGACAAAAGACTAAAGTTGGTAAATCAAGACTGATGCGATGGTTTTTCCATTAAAACCACAGGCTTTCTAAACTTTTTTTGCCACAATTTGGCCAATGCACCATACTGCAAAGTCCAAAGTGAGGTTAACTGATGTAGTTGTTCTCCCCTCTCAGATCAAACTATTAAAAGACTGTAATCTGTTTAAGTTCCTTGCCGAGAGTTGGGTGAGAAGGTTGAAACCACTCTCACATTCGTCTGTTTAATATTTCAATAATTATAAAGAAATCGGAGACAGCAGCTAATTTCATTCTTATCGTACGGACGTGAAAGTGGTGTCGATCTTCTCATCTAACTCTTGGAAAGAAAGCAAACAGGCTTATTAGTAAAAATGCCAAACTATCCCTTTAAAGATAGAATATACAAACTTGGCTAATGCAGCAATGCAAAGTCACTTCAAAAATGAATATAGTTCACAGAGTGTGCCGCTCATACTAAGCGTTGTTACTAAGAAACCTCCTGCATGCATTAGAGCTTCACTCTAATCGATTTTTTCACAATATGATTATTTCATTCAAGGATGGATTAACCAATATGAAATGCTCGTCTAACCTTGACACATATAGTGAATTATTCCCTCCATAACCTCTTACCCAAGAGAGTCATTAAAGCAACTGTTTCAGGCAGAAAATGCAATTCATGAAATATGCACTCATTTTCCTCTCCATTTGAATACAGCTGACTGATTGGTTTACAGCTGAGTAACGGCTCTAGCGAGCAGACAGAATGTGAATTACTGTCGCCGTGTTAATGACTCAAACTTTGAGCTATGAAGAGGAAGAAGAAGAAGCAGAGGCAGCAATTAAGCTGTAGAAATTAGCAAATGGGGAGGCATCAAAAGACTGTAATGGCTCTTAGACGGCAGAAATGACTGAGCAGTAAAGCCTCGGAGATGAGAGAGCCATCACAAAACTCCCAATTTCAAAGCATGTGTGTCAGTGTGCGTATGGATTCCTGCTGTTGCTTGATCCGCTAAGGCTAATATGCACGGGCCAGAAAATTAATTCATGGACCGGAATTACTATTCAGTGGTGGGGGTTTGTGATGCGACGAGGAGCTATACGTTATTTCGTCTTCTGGGACATTCCGCATCACTTCAGGGGGTTCACGTGCTGGTGAAACTGCAACATCTGGGATTCAGTCATCTCATTTTTTATTCACACAAAGACTCCAATTGTACCTCATCATGCAAACGTTCAAAGATATTTCACTTTGACCAATGGCTTACATATTTGAGAATCCATATTTATAGCCCATAAATGTGAGCCTCGTGGTGGCGCCACAGAGGGGAGCTCCAAAGTCCGTGGGGTTGATTCTCTTGGGACCATGACTGCCTGTACAAAGGTTCATAGCAATCCATCCAACAGTCGTTGGGAAATTTCAATCTGGAACAATGGTGGACGTTGCATCTACAATAAAACTCCCATTGTTTTGTCACACAGCATTGGAATGAGCAGGTAAAATGACAAGCATATTTCTCAAAGTGTCCTTTAAATAAGTCTCACTGGGAGACAGGGAGGTGGAGTTCTACACATTACAATGAACCCCTAGAGAGGGAGTCACTTCTCCACCTACAGGTTCAGTTCCCCCTCATTGCTTTTCCACTTGTACTCAGAATTGGGTTTCAGGGCTGCAGGGGGAAGTTCGGATGAAAAATCTAAAACTAATGTTCCTGTTTCTTTTTTATTTGTTCTCCGTAGTCCTCTATTTTCATGAGCACCTGTAGGGTTGTACTGTTGCTAAGATGATGATGACATTCATACTAGGGTTGTTGTCTTGGACTGAAAAGGAAAAAAAGAAAAACGCACTGGTGGTTTATTTTCTTTACCCGTTGAAGACCTTTTTATGTAACATGGCTGTGCATTTGTTAGTCGTATTACACTCTGAGACAAAGTAGGGGTGTCACGGAACACACAATTCACGGTTCGGTACATATCTCGGTTTCTGGGTCACAGTTCGGTACGAATTATTTTTACGAAAACACGGAGAATGCAGAAAATAACTTTTTTTGCTCATTTATCTTTTAAATGTTTGGCCGTAGTTCAGATTGTTTGATTCTGCAATGCTCCATCATAAGATTCTGACCGATTGATCATTCCTGAACTGAGCTGTGGCTGATGCTCGTTTACACAGGGCCGGCACAACGGACTGACCAACACGACAATGTGGCGAGGCTCAAGCACTGCACAGTGCTTCTGCAGCGAGAGGCCGCCTGAAGTCTTTTTTTGTTTTTGTTTGTTTCGTTCTGCCAATCGACACATTCCAGTGATGTCGTCCTAAATTAAATGTGAGAAGTGTGTCTTCAGTTTAAGAGTGTCTCCAAACAGTTTGACACAAATCGGGGTCCATTAAGCTTGTCTACACCAACTAGCCTGCGACCGCTCTGCATAACTTGTGCGCTGCCAAAACTTTCTCGATAAAAAAGATGTCCCGTACTGAACGGTTCAATACAATTACAGGTATTGTAACACCCCAAATACAAGGATCGATCTACATTTCTGCTCATCTTCATGACCTCTTATCATTGACTGTGTGTACATGCACGTGACTCACATGTTGATGAGGATGATCCCCGTTTCGATCACATCCGGGGTATGATGTTTACATGAGCGCAAAGAAATAATTAAAATCCCCGTGTACACAAGAGATGAGAGCCACAGGGAATAGTAAACACTACACTGTACGTTTACGACCACTTGACAACTTAACTGCTAATTCCTTCTCCGCTGTGATCGGCCTAAGAGCTTACAGCAGCATCTCATCTTCCTCGTAACCCCCTTGGATCGCCAGCAGCTGTCTGCCCCGAGCGCCTCGAGCGTTGGGTTGTTCAGATCCATGTAAACACACTTGTCGTCTTAACCTCTGGACAGGAATACACTCCTCTGGCCTGTTGCTCTGGTAAACTATGCTGTTGACCCCCTTTTTGAACTGGTCACCAGACAATCCAGTCATCAGAACTGGTTCACAAAACAAGACGCGAGGCCCGACTTTCAACTCAAAGACGCCCGAACATCTTTTACATTCCGCTGGCAGCCAGACGCACAGATTGTTTTTGATCATTTTTAATTGCAACACTTGTAACCATAAAACACTTTGTATTTTATTGCTGCTGACAGTTTTTATCTTGTTGTTTTTTTAATTTTATTTTACCAGGAATGATTTATGAGCACTATTTTCTTTTAATCTCCGTTTTTTGTTTTTCTTTATTGCTCCCACCGTTTGTACATGATGACACTTTCAGTGTAATATAAACTTTAAGCAAATTTGAATCAACAGCATAACTAGATGTGAGGTGCCCCCCGGGGGCGGCAACAGCTCTCTGCTGCAGTGGAACGGGAGGCCTCTAGAGAGGAGGCAGCACCTGAAGACTCGGGGGGGAGGTCGCATCCATATCCTTGGCAGAGGCCACTAAGGTAGTCAAAAAGCTCCTTGGTGGCAAGGCGCCGGGGGTGGATGAGATACACCCTGAGATGCTGAAGGCGCTGGACGTTGTTGGGCTGTCTTGGCTGACATGCCTTTTCAATGTCGCATGGGGTCGGGAACAGTGCCCATGGACTGGCAGACCGGGGTGGTGGTTCCCATTTTCAAAAAGGGGGACTGGAGAGTGTGCTCGAATTATCGGGGTATCACACTACTCAGCCTCCCGGGGAAAGTGTATGCCAGGGTGCTGGAAAGGAAGCTCCGACCGATTGTCGAACCTCAGATTCAAGAGGAGCAGTGCGGATTCCGTCCCGGTCGTGGAACAGTGGACCATCTCTTTATCCTCGCAAGACTACTGGAGGGGCTCTGGGAGTTTGCCCAACCAGTCTACATGTGTTTTGTGGACTTGGAGAAGGCCTAAGACCGGGTCCCTCAGGGGTTTTTGTGGGGGGTGCTGCGGGAGTATGGGGTGCCGGACCCGTTACAACGGGCCATCCGGTCTCTGTACGACTGCAGTAGGAGCTGTGTTCATATTCTCGGCAATAAGTCAGACGCGTTCCCGGTGGGTGTTGGCCTCCGCCAGGGCTGCCCTTTATCACCGGTCCTGTTCGTGACTTTCATGGACAGGATATGTAGGCGCAGCCGGGGGGAGGAGAACGTCGGGTTCAGGGGTCTCGGGATCGCCTCTCTGCTGTTCGCAGATGATGTGGTCCTGTTGGCCTCTTCAGACCATGACCTCCAGCATTCACTGGGGCGATTTGCAGCCGAGTGTGACGCGGCGGGGATGAGGGTAAGCACATCCAAATCTAAGGCCATGGTGCTCTGCCGGAAACCGGTGGATTGCTCCCTCCGGGTGGGGACGCAGTGCCTACCGCAAGCGAAGGAGTTCAAATATCTCGGGGTCTTGTTCACGAGTGAGGGTAAGATGGAGCGGGAGATCGACAGATGGATCGGTGCGGCTGCAGCAGTAAAACAGGCGCTGCACCGGACCGTCTTGGTGAAGAGGGAGCTGAGCCGGAACGCAAAGCTCTCAATTTACCGGGCGGTTTACGTTCCGACCCTCACCTATGGTCACGAACTCTAGGTCGTGACCGAAAGAACGAGGTCTCGGATACAAGCGGCCGAAATGAGTTTTCTCCGTAGGGTGGCCGGGCTCAGCCTTAGAGATAGGGTAAGGAGCTCGGACATCAGGAGGGAACTTTGAGTTGAGGCGCTACTCCTTCGTATCGAAAGGAGTCAGCTGAGGTGGTTCGGGCATCTAATCAGGATGCCTCCTGGACGCCTCCCGTTAGAGGTTTTCCAGGCACGCCCAACTGGTAGGAGGCCCCGGGGAAGACCCAGAACACGCTGGAGGGATTATATCTCCCAGCTGGCCTGGGAATGCCTCGGGATCCCCCAGAACGAGCTGGAACGTGTTGCGGGTGAGAGGGAAGCCTGAGTCGGCCTGCTAGGCCTGCTGCCACCGCAACCCGACCCCGGATAAGCGGATGAAAATGGATGGATGGATGGATGATTTATGAGCACTATTTTTCTTTTAATCTCTGTTTTTTGTTTTTCTTTATTGCTCCCACCGTTTGTACATGATGACACTTTCAGTGTAACATAAACTTTAAGCAAATTTGAATCAACAGCATAACTAGATGTGAGGTGCCCCCCGGGGGCGGCAACAGCTCTCTGCTGCAGCTCCACCACTCGGACACAGGGGGGCAGTGGTACCACAGATGGCTGCTGGGAGGATTGACTGACAATCTCACACATACGCACACACACACACACACACACGCGCACACACACACACACACACACACACACACACACACACACACACACACACACACACACGGTCAATAATGTTGTGTGTGGGTCCATTATGGTGCCTGACAGCGCGTCGCCCTTGTCCTCCTTTCTTTTCTCAAATTGCTCCTGCAGAAGAGGAAAAAAGAGAAAAAGCTGTCGCTGTATCAACTGTGGGTTTCATGTATGTTCGGAGTGGGTGTGAATGTGTGGCTGCTCATATGTGCCTGGGATGCTTTTCCACACTGTGTATGAGTGCGCTCGGCCGTGCGCGCGTGACTGACTGCTGTATCTGTAGGCAGCTGGAGTGTGTGAGTGTGTGTGTGT
This sequence comes from Ophiodon elongatus, assembly GCA_016806645.1. Lineage (NCBI taxonomy): Eukaryota > Metazoa > Chordata > Actinopteri > Perciformes > Hexagrammidae > Ophiodon > Ophiodon elongatus. Next base: position 752,921 of record JACSYO010002097.1, read on the forward strand.
GTGTGTGTGTGTGTGTGTGTGTGTGTGTGTGTGTTTGTGTGCTCGAGTAAATGCTGTATGAGAGCGTGTTGCAGGGGTGGGAGGATGATTTGTGATTTTCTGAAAATACATGTTTTTCATGCGAGTATCTGAATGTCGACGTGGTGGATTTTGTGAGCGTGCGTGTGTGTGTGCGTGCGTGCGTGCGCGCGGGTGTTATGGCATCTGAGAGAGTTTCAACAATGTGCTGTTCCTGCTGAGACAGACAGAACTAATCTACCTGGATTTGTCAGAGAGAAAAGGAACAGCAGCCTCCCAGTCTCTGATTACTATGTACACACACACACACACACACACACACACACACACACTTTCAATTCCTGGCACCCACCGAATTAAATTAAAATTTACGAGGGGATTAAATCACACATTCCCTCTTTGTTTGGTTTGTCTGTATTCAATTTGAGTTTGAACAGCTTCCTGGTGTTTTACATGCGCTCACGGCCCACAGAGAGCAGCCCACTAACAATGTGTCGGGCAGCACTCAAGACAGAACCAAGCGAGAGATACAAATTGCCACCTTCAGAAACACACCTGCGTTCGAATAGGAATAAGAAATGGTGCCATTTGCTATATATGCCTTCAAAAAAGCAAATCCATCTGAAAATGTTTTGTTCTTTGGTCTTAATCTGTTGTCTTTTCGTGCTTATTACTGGCACACTAATGTCATATGACACAATTAATTTATCTAGCTTATTTTATAAGCGTGGGAATAAAGTGGAGCTGACTTTGAGACAGTCACCGCCCACGGCCGACCGGCCAGCTGGTCCAAACGCCCCCGAACTGCCCCAGGGTGGAGAGATGGAAGCTAAGCTAACCCAGCTACGACCTGAGGCTACTCCACTACCCAGCATGCTGCTGGCTGTCTGATGTCCGGTCATATACAGACATGCAATGATGTTGGCTGTAAGTAGTTGTCGTCCAACGTAAAGTCTGTATTTTGTCATGTGACCAGATGATGCGATGGTGTGTGTGTTTTCATTAACTGGTCACTAGCGTGTACTGGGGCCCCACAATCCATCATCAATTCTGCCGGCTAAATCAAGAAGAGGAGATGTAACGGCAGGAAGGGACAGCTTAGAGGACTTTTTAAACTTTCAGATAGCGCCCGCGTCCTCCTCCGCTCCGGGGACTCCTCTGAAGTAGCCTGCGGCGATAGCATCGCTGCTGAAGAGCGGCTGTTGTTCCGACTGCAGCATCTTCTTTCTCACAGAGAGAGTCGAGACAGAGAAAATGTCAGCCAATGTCTCAGCTGATTGCATTTCCAAATCGGTTATGAAGCAGCCGCGTGGACAGAACTCGACAACAAGTATCTTTTTTTTGTAGCAAATGAACTGCCATGCTTCTGAGATGAGGCCCTGCTTGCTTACACTATCTAGTGACTAGGTTTTTTTTTTGATGTATCACTTCTCTAACTTCAAAACGAAAGCAAGAGAACAGTTATTACTTCAACTTGCTGTAATCTCAGCCATGCTGCCTTATTCCCTATATTGAGATACATATATATATATATATATATATATATATAAATAATCAATCAATGACTGGCTTATCTGCCATTCTAGCAGCATACAGTAGCTCTGGGGTTGGCGATGATGGTCTGTCCACCACTGAAGTCCAGTCTGAAATATCTCAACAACTAAAAGACATTCATGGCATTCAGAGGATGAATCCTTATGACTCTAGTGCCATCATCAGGTAAAAAATGATTCTAATTTGTTGGTTTTCTGTGGTTTATGCCTAACTGTGCGCAGACCTTATGACAGCGAAGGCTCAATTGACAGCAAACCGCCTTGTGTTTAACCATGATTATAAAACCCAACAGCTAGAATCCACTTATTGTTAACAAAGAGAACAATTATTGAGTTTACTGACAGAGCAACAAGGCGCGCAAAAGACCGTTTCCCTCCGTGTAGACAACGTTTCTTCAATCACGGCTGAAATAACCACTACTGCTGCTTTGTACATGTTGTGTTCATAACATCATCTGGAGGTGATCGGTGAATTTCATTGAGCTGCATTCACTGTATATAGCAAGCCACACATCGGAGGGTTCACTACAGCTGTACGAACACAAGATAAACAGCTTTGCTGTGATTTCATTGCAATAAAAGGGATAAAAAGGGATGCTGAAATAAATACATAATGATGCCCACCTATGGCTGCAATATCTTTTTCCTCCATTTCTGATTCAACGTCTGGATGTCAGTGATGATAGGAGGAGAATTTAAATGCTGATAGGCTTTCGCGACACAGCGTCACCCAAATTTCTCGCTCAAATATTTCAACTCGTGCCAATACGCGAATGAGTGAATTTTGCATATCCGTCTTTGCATTGACTTTGTACGTAATCTCGTCGCAAAAATTTGCTTTGCGTCTGATGTGAACACAGCATGACAAGTGGTTAAATGAGATGAAAGAACGCCATCACGCCAAAACACTAGTCTGCCTTTAAATACTCGTATTGTTTGCTGGTGCTCATGTGACCGTGGTGTAGTTCGCCTATAGGCCATAACTTTAGAGCTTTTTACTTCTGCCGATAGCTTTCACATTTAAAGCAATTATACAAATTGGTGTTCATTTGTGAAGATTATCTTGATGAACAAAACTGTTGTTTGCCACAGAGTTAGTTTTCTGCAATAATGCAAAATCCCCCTCTATAGGTGTGCCTGCCAACAGCAGCATCAATAACACAGTATTTCCCATTTCAGATCTGGTTTTTACCAGATCTTTAGAACGTTGGATCATTTTGTTACCCTTAGATGTTTCTGAGCTTAGACAGATTTGTACAACAGTAGTCCTCTTCTCTCTTGTAAAACCACGTCTTATTAGAAACATAAAAAAAAAAAATCCTTTGAAATGTCAAGCATAGCCACTGGTTTTCTAGAAGATAAAAATTAAAGTGATTTTGAGTGCACTTACTGGAGTAAAACATTTTATTTTTCAGGGATGGAATTTCACGAGTTCACCTGTAGACTGGAAGTGCACTTTAAAACCCGTTCACACTTTTATTTTGTTGCTTTTAAAATAAAGGGTCTCTCTTTAATTACCAGTTGTCAACAGTAATAACCTGAGGCATCCTGCTTCACAGCTCTCATTACATTTCATCCATCCATCCTATCTATCTGGCTGTCTGCCTATCATCCAAACAACAATAATTAATCTCCCGTTGAGATAAGGGATTTATTGTATGTGCATCCTCACCGCTTCTTAAATCGGACATGAAACATCTATTACCTGATTAATTTTTCCCGTGGATCCCTGGGAGAATAACTGTCACCAAATGATCTCGAATCTGTACCTGCTCCGGATGATAAGCCGAAATAAAACAGGCTTTTTCAATCACTTGTGGAGTGCTGTGGATTCTCATTTTCTCTGAGGCCATTTTTCTCAACAGGGGCTCCAACACAACAGGGGGCGTTTTCCTTCTCCTACTCCATTTTTCTCTCTCAACACATCTCTCCCACTCACTATCGACTAGCTCATTGATTCAGCGGCCCCACAGTCTATCTCACTCTCCTAATCTGTCTGAGTCCACCTCTCTACCTGCTTACACTAATCCCTCTATCTTGCAATTTCTTTCCACTTTCTCACATCTCTACACTCTCTTCATCTCAGCCATCGGTCCTCTTCCTCCACCTTTTTTTTTCTTTTCTTTTCTTAAATCAACTCCTCACTCATGGCTTGGGGAATCAGTAAGCAATAAGTGGTTTCATTACTGTGAGTAATTGCCGGCTCAGGATGGTAAGCAGAGGTTGGTCACTTCAAAATACAGACTGCATGAAAAGTAAATCGACAAAAAAAGAGTAAATCTCATTTAAGTTTAATCAAAGCTAGAAATCAAAATATGTTTGTTCTTGAAGTAGTCTATTGGGCCAATTACTGACAGCACAACACGGCTCCAAAAGGACACTCGCAGCGGTTTCAAACAGATCTTAGAAGCTAAAGTCTGTGAATTACCGTTCCTCACAAAATACATTCACCAGCACAAATACAGACCATAACTACTTCAACCAACTTCTGTTTCGTGATTTCACACAACTGAAAATTCTTGCTGTATAAGACTAAGTGGCTGCAAACTACAAAAATGTTGGAAAACACATCCCGAGAACAGCAATGTTTTCAAGAGATACAGCTAATGGTGGCTGGTGAGCTAAGCATAGCTAATATTAACGAGTGTAAACCAGACAGTACATAGCATATAGCTGGCTGATTACCGAACGAGGCACAGTATTCTAAAGTGAAAATATAAGTATAGAAAAAACTATTTTCCAGTTATTTTGTTATTAACGGTTTACTTAATTATTTTTATACTTTTCATATTTTCAACGTTTTCAACATATTCATACTCACCTGTCGAAGCCAATGTTGAAGTGCCTTGAACTTACATTCTCTGTTATGGCCATCAAGGGGCAACTGGTTCCAAAAAGAAGTCTGATTGTATAGAAGTCTATGAGAAAATGACTCGACTTCTCTCTTGATTTATTCCCTCAGTAAACATTGTAAACATGAGTTTATGTCTCAATCTCTAGTTTCAAGTCTTCTTCAATACAGCACGATGTTCATTTAGTAAATGATGGTCCATTTAGAGTCAAACAGACCATAAAGCAGGGTATACTTTAAGGCGGGGCTACCTTGTGACTCACAACTCGCTACCAAAGGGTCAATACCACTGTGTTGTACTTCGAGTCGGCTGCAACGTTTTTTCTGTGAATTATTTTGTTTACAGCATGTTTTTCGCGAGCCAAAATTGACAACATTGAACCTGAATCATGGATGCACCTTGCTAACCATGCTCGGGCTACCTGATAACTTAGCATTTGCTAGCTGGCCCCGTCGTGCCTCGCTCCTCTCCAGCTCCACCCTCTCGTCCAAATCAGGTCACTTCTGGCTCCAAAAAACTAAGATGACGACGGACAAAATGACAAACTCGAGGCTTCAAAACCGCAGTCCACAAACCAATGGGTGACGTCACTTTGACTTTGTCCACTTCTTTTACACAGTCGGTTCTAACCTCTTGAAAAATAACTTTAAAATATACTTCCCTATTAAGACAAATCAGAAGGGACAGTACAGAATTTCATTCATTGAGTTTTGAAGTTTACATTTTAAATCATAGAGGAAACTAAAATACTTTTATGATCCTATTACATTCTATAATTAGGAAGAAGTCCGAATAATCCCTATGTGAGAATTAGACAATTTTCCCTGAAACTTGAAAAATAAAGTTTAGAGACTTATACAAATTAGAGATAAGTCTGATGAGGTTTCCTCTTAAGGGCCGGACATCTCGTTGGCATGTCACACGTGTAGTACACCAACACCCGACTTACTGTTTTCTATATGAGCCCGCACGCAGACTGACTGCTCGTCCACTTGTTGGTGTTCTATTGTCTAATGTCAAAGCATCAGCAGAGATACACATTTTTTTTTAAATCAAATTTGCTCCCTATATTCATATTCTGGCTACTCTATGTTCGCCTCACATTCAGTGACACGTTTACAGTCGAGGCATGTCAAATGATGTAACGTGACGCCACTGACTTGTGCTGCATTTTAGTTTGAAATGTTTCTTTGTTATGGAGGAACCCTCGTTTCATTTTCTTCTCCTTTACATCTTTAAACCCAGCACTCCAACAGAAGAGTCTAATTCTTCATGACCAGGACAAACCATCCCTCAAAGGTTCGTCAAAAATCAAACCTGAAATGCCATCTGAGATTTCAGCTTTGACGGACGCCCGACTCCATTGGATCGAGATCATAAATCAGGTAATGCGCGGCCTCTCTGCAGTAGCCGTGGCCCTGCGGTTTCATCATCCATTCTGTTCAACATTTAATGCGATCGTCCATCACATGACAGTCGGTGCCTCTGTCAGATTTGAATCAAACCGCTCCTGATGCACGGCCCTCTCCTCACTCACTCGAAATCTTTGTCAAAAGCCAAGCCCGGCAGGGACCAAGATGAACTTAGCCACACAGCTAATTAGCCACAAAAGTGAACAAATGCTCGCTGACGACGAGCGCGTCTCGTCTCATCTGATCCGACAGGGCTCAGCAAAAGAGTACGAGCTTACAGTATAGGCTTGAAATATAGTGCACACCTGCTACCACAGAACAGGAATCTCACATTTTAGGGATTGCCAGCATTTACAGCTTTACCTGGCAACTTTTCCTTTTTGTCAAAAGATAATCCCTGTTTTGATGCAGCCGCAGAGCACTCAATGGCCTCAAAATGTGCTCCACTCGCTGTGATAGTTCAGAACACAAAGTAAAAGTGAAATACAGACATTATCCTAAACAGCGGGAGAGTGAGCACTCCATTCAGAGCACAGTGAACTCGCCAGCAATAGCTGAACCACTTCACTGTACCAGACAGTTTGAACAACGTCATATTATGTGATTTCTGGCGGGACCAAGGCATTCCAGATTTAAATAGGTAGCTCGTGTACTGCATTCAGTTGTGCAGACGCAGAGAAAACGCTTTCATTCAGTATGTAATGTAACTTCAGGTAAAGGTGCAGGTTCAAGCATTGACATCTGAGTGTTTTTGAACGTAGACCGTATATGAGAAGGTAACGTAGTCATCGTGGCGTCACCCATTGGTTTGTGGACTGCCGTTTTGAAGCCTCGAGTTTGCGTCGCCATCTTGGATTACAGCTGTCGCCATGTTGTTTTTTCGTAACCGATGAACAGAAGTTACCATATTTGGAATGCGGAGTAGTGACGTAGAGACAGTATACGGGTCTCTAGCGGCAATGACCTGTCAATCACAGTAAGCCCGCCCTAAAGCATACCCTACTTTATGGTCTGTTTGACTCTAAATGGACCATAATTTACTAAATGAACATCATGCTGCATTGAAGAAGACTTGAAACTAGTGATTGAGACCATAAACTCATGTTTAATAAATCAAGAGAGAAGTAGAATCATTTTCTTATAGACTTCTATACAATCTGAATTTGCAACCAGAGAAGGCAACCCCTGATGGTCAGTAGAGAGAATTCAAGTTTTAAAACACTTCCCCATTGGCTTCACTAGGCAGCACTGAAGGTTGCTACCTGGTATATACATAGTGTATGTTTTAAGGTTTTTAGATAAATAATAGCTCCGGACATACTTTTTACCAACCTTCCGCCCATTTAAAATTCATCAGAATTGCAGGAAACCCTTAGCGAAGCGGCCCCCCATTTTAAGAAGTATGCTCCTCCACATTGCCCCTCTCAGTCGACTGGTGTCACACACATCTGCTGAACGCAAAGATGGAAGCTATCATCCAGATTCTAGCAGATACCAATCTCAGATAATAAGACTGGCTTCTGACTAGAGCCCATGGCGCTGCCTTTAGCTTAGCATCACTGCTAAATGATTTGTTTACTTCCTGAATCCTGTTGTGAGAATCTGGCGTTAATATGGGAGAGACACACTCCACCGATTGACTCCAGGTGAGGCCGATTGACTCCAGGTGAGGCCGATTGACTCCAGGTGAGGCTGATTAAGCCTCTTCCTGGCCCCGTTCCCTGAACCACTCCCCCACTCTGTCCCCTCTGCAGCTGAACCCAACTACGCCCCCGCCACCACAGCCATCTCAACTCTAAATCTACTCATTACCTGAATAGACAAGAACAACATGTTTGGACCGTCATGTCGCTCCGCTGCTTTCTTCAGCTCCACTCTTCATCCTGGGTATCTGACAGGGGTCAATAATAACCACCAAAACCTTTTTGGTTTACATTTTATTTGACAAGACAATGATCTGTAAAACATGTACAATAGGTTTCCCAAAAAGCATACAAGATGATAATCCATCCGCGATAAAACAAAATAAATGAAAGAAAATCGATAAACACAAAATATGATTACATCTCCAGTGAGTGTGAGCGTTTTTTTTTCTTTTTTTTTCTAGCATTGCCATCATCGATGTCAAACCCATCACGTTTGTGTGTTTACCCCCTTTCATCATCCGTTCAACTGTCAAGACAAGAAGTGAAAAACTGAGAAGCTAAAAATAACATAAAGAAGGCACGTCTGGCTCCGTGATGAAAAGCTGTGATGACAATGGTTGAAAGAGAGAGAACGGTGAGGTGAAGAGGAGGGGGGTTAAAAAAAAAAGAAAGAGGGGGGAAACGAGGGAGAGGACCAGATTCAGACCGTTATTGAGGACATTCACAGCTTGTGTTTCTGGCATCGGACCCAGAACGGGGGGGAAGCGGGGAGACGGAGCAAAGCACCTTGGTCGAAATGCAACCCTGCAGCTACCGAGGACACGGGGCCCTCGATGTAACAGCTACTTTAAAATCACATATCTCCCCACTTCTCACCCTCTTATAACTGCTGACTAAGGCTTTTTGAGAAGATACCGCCTGTAAACCGACTTGGAGCTAATATCGCTGAGCAATTTCCGTTTTTGTTGGCAGCTCCGTGACTGCACTCCTGGCGATGTCTAGATTCTAATTCCAGATACCTCCGAATGAAGCAGCTCTATTAAACATATAAGGCTCTGGGTAAAACTGAATGATCCCCCAAATAAGACGGCAGAGCTGAAACTCAATACTGCACACTTGCTGAGTCAGTGGTCTGTGATATAATGGGTCCCAATGATTGTCTTTCCCTTTGTGCTCAATCTATTGACAGCAGCCAACACATGAATGCACAGAAAACTAAATATTCGTTAATTTACAGACAAAAAAACCCTAAAAGAAACGTCCCATTTAATTCTGCTTCATGACGTTTTTGTTCTGTGGCAGGGTACGTGATTGTCTGACACCGCACCATATAAGCGAGTCAAAAAGCCACGCACTTGTCATGGTGGTCCAACTCTTCTTGCACAACTGGGAGCTTTCATCCCATTGGTCCATGCAGCATGCATAATCAAAATGAACATCTCGTTTACACGGCTGGCTATCGTAAAAGTCTCTATTTATCCTGCACCCCACGAGTGTTATGTTACAATAGATCAAATTAAATTGGCAAGACAAATTTGTGTCTCTTTTTAGGATGGATCAAACCTTGAGTTTCAGTTAGCATGAAGCAGAAAGTAGTACTTTATAACTACCAATTTATAAATAAAAAAAACAAAAAACTCAAAAAACTCAAAAATCAAAGCTAGCGACGTTTGAATATTAACAGATGATTGTCGTACGTCAGAAAAACGGAAATATTGCATTTTGTGCCGACCTCGCAGAAACTGAAAGCTGTGATGAGAAAATGTCCCTTTTTTCTTGTTGTAATCTTTTTCTTTCTATCATCTTTTATCAATTTAGTTTTATGTCTCTATTCGTCTCTCCTCCAGTTAAAATGTTCTATCTGTCAGCCCCCGTTAACAAACCATTATCAGTTCTGCAGTGGAACCGCCACCCGACTATATGCTTTTGAGGGTGATTTGGGGAACCCCGTTCTCACTCCCAACAAATCGAATACGGAATCTTGGTCAGTGGCCCTACAGGTCAAACTATAACGCACCCCATATCCCCTCTTGTGTCAGTTTTGCTCGTGCAGGGCTGCCTCTAGTGGCCGTAGTAATCAAGGCTGGAGTAAAGGAGGAAGTCAGGTGACTTAGTATGAAGAGTGATGTCAGGGTGTGAAACCCAGGACTTTCACCCAGGAGGCTCCTGTTCGTGTCACCTGTGAAACCAAAAGTTCACTTATTTTAATTAATAGGGGTGTAAAGATAATCAATACAAGAGTCTTAGATATGTTAACGTAAATCCAAAACTCTGAATCTGATTCAAATTTTGAGATGAATCTGTCCAAAATGTGTCAGAAAACTTTAGAAATGGTGTTTGAGTGGAAAGAGATAGGCAGAGACGGAGACACTGTTGCTAATGAGGAGCTAGCTAGCTAACGAGCTATATAGAGCCACAAAAACAAATGGGATAAAAATGTGCCAGGCGATCGTTTTGCATGCGGGAGGCTGAGCTACATTCAACAGCAGTACACAAGAGTTTTCGGCTACCTTCTTTGGCTTGTTGGCTAAACTTTAGGAAGTGTTGATGAATTAGCATCGCTAGCTTAGACCGCATAGTGACCTGCTGCTAGATAGCAGCTAGCTTTGGGTAAAGATGGTGTCAACACTATCCGTGGCGTCAACACTTGTCTCTGTGGTTCCAGTAGATTTAGTATGATGTCTGTGTATAGTTTATTGATATAGTTTTAAATTAGTTTTATATTACAACCATGGCCAGTGAGCTGCATATAGCCATATTGGTATAGGAAATATGACAATAAGAATACTATGAATTAAGTTAAACTGAATCGCATCATATCAATTTAGTGCTATATTGAACTGTATCGAATATTTATATGATTTTTGTATCGAGATTGTCGAGCGGGAATGACCCCCCCCCTATAAGTTGATGTACAGTTAGGTTAGGTAAAAAACATACTTAATTTAACCCAAACCATGACCATTTCCAACATTGCCATTTGCATAACATAGTTAATTTACGTCACGGTTTGCGGCGTAAGCTACGTGTTGAATCTATCGGACTACCCTGCAAAAATGAAAAATGCTAAAAGGCCACCAAGTGCGCTAAAAAGGGACGTATGTGACGGGTTACGAGTGAGAATATATCGGATCCCCGCCGCGGTTAGCTAGCTACATATTATGGTCCCGACTGTCAAAGTTGTGCCTCAGCAAGATCTGTGCGCCCCGAGGCCTCAGGCAGGAGTTTAGGATTAGAGAGGAGAGGAACGATTCTATCTCTGTGTGCATTGCACTCTGCGGCCGCGAGAGATGACGATCCCATGCTGACAGCATTTTCGGATCAACGCTGAAGACAAAAAACAGAAAGCCTGTCGAGTTGTCATACAACAACAACAAAAAAGACCTCCCGTTCTCTCAATTTAAATTGGACTTGTGCTCGTGGTGTGCATGAATGTGACAGATGCACTGAGACGGAGATTTAAAGAAACAAAAACAAAACAGCTTTCTTGTTTGTTTTTTTTGACATTCAAAACTGCTTTTACAAATGGAGAAGATTATTCTGCAAACAGCCTTGGGAAAAGTGTTTCAACAAGCCACCGATCATGCCATGCAGAGTAATATGAACAAGGAGTAAAATCCACACCATTTCATTATTTTTTTCATATATTCAAATAAAACATTTTAGTATTAAGTGACAACCTCAATGTACCCGTGAAAAATAAAATAGTAATATACACTTTGTTTTTTTTGTGTTTTTTTAAACCGCTCAATTTGACATTTAACACACTTCCATCCCCTGTACAGAGGCACTGATAACACCTACACTGGTTTAATTTTTTATGTGTACACATTTCACCAACAATATATTATTCATCAATATTATCAATACTATTTACACTGTTTGTTCATCATTTGGTACCATCTGACATCTATGAAGACCAATTTTTTTTTATTCAGCCAGGCATAGTTGTTGCTCACCTTTTTACCTCAAGTTGACAACTGGCTAAAAATGCAAAATGCATATTTTCTACATATGTAAAATGTTCTGCATATATCAGAGCGTGTGACCATTTTAATCTGATAAAATGGCTGTAATGGCAGTATTTTTCTAATACGTGCTGAGCATTTTCACACTCTGAAAATACATTCCTCGTAATGGTTTCTCAGCCTTATTAGTGTGATTTATTAGAGGAGGACTGAATACAAACATTGGCGTTTCTTGCACCCTGTGGTGTGTGTGTGCTTTGCTGTAAACCGGGTTTCATCTCCCCAACACACACAGCCTCACCCAACTCTTGCAATTACGAATTGTGGAATCTTAATCATGTAATGTTGCCAGGTTACAGAGCTTCAAAACAATGTCACTTCCCCTTCGTTAGCGCTAACGAGCAACCCGGCACTCCAGGGAAAGACGGGCCTTTTTGACAACATAATAAAGTGGAATGTTTCTTTATTGGACTGTAGCCTGGAAAATGGTGGGAAAGGTTGGAATTTTTCTTTAGAGTTATTGTAGGAGTTGATAAAGAACTGAAATACTTTCAAAGATCTTGAGTGATTAATTGAAGCTACCTTGGAGAGCAACACACTTTGGACTTTCTGGGACCATATTCAGATGGTATGTAATTAAAACCAAACCAACCGTGGAAGAGGAGTTCTTTGAACGGATTTAAAAGATGGTATTTTTTTTTTACTTCCTCAGTATTGTAGGGCTGCAACAGGAGCCTGATGTTTAATCCTTAAATAGAGATGTTCAAATCACTTTCCACGGCTGTACACAGAAGAGCCCAGGACTGGCAGCTTCACATAAAACACTCATTTTTGCGACGGGGGATGTTGTATGTTCATGGCACAAAATGTTGCATATAATATTTCACACTGAATCCTCTTGAAAATGCTGTTGATTTGAAATTTGGATTCGCAAGCATCATACAGGCAGAGTGTGGTGTGTTAATTAGCTGAGGGGAGTGTTCCAGTTCACCTACATAGCGACACCTCTCAACCATGTAATTAACATATTGTAAAATCCCGCCTCATTATACGCAATGCACATGTGATTTCAGTTGCTACCTCTTCAGATATCACAAACTACTGTTTGTATGTGTGTGTGTGTGTGTGTGTGTGTGTGTGTGTGTGTGTGTGTCCTAAACTGCTTTGGAATCTTTGATATTTTGTGCCATATTTTTGCTTTTCTTTACCAGATATTTGAAAAGTCTGATTAAATTATTAAAACTGTGTATGATGCATGCAGGAGTTAGAAATATTAAGGAAAGGAAAAGCTTGTTACCCTTGCTTACATTCCAATTTGTCAGTAGTCACAAGTGGCTTCACCAGAAATTAAAACTGCTTTTCACTCCGGTTTTATGTGGTGATGCAAAAACATTTTGTCCCAAAAAACACCCAATAAATGTGCCTGGTAAAGAAAGATAAACTTGGATGCAAAATGTCATCGTGGAAACAAGTGTGCGCGCCATTTGCCTTTCATGCAAATTTAGGTGACCTGGAACGTGCCCATATGCCCGTGATGTGGTGGCTGTGGTTGCCACGGCTACACGTACATGGCGGGAGATACGAAGCTCTCGCCGCGGGAGATGTTGACAGCTGGTTGCTCGTGATTGGACAAATCCAAGTTGTTGCCGCGGTGACCGTCTGTGGCGAGTTCGTTGACTTTGTCGTATTTGGCCGAGTTGCCCAGGACCGGGGGGGCGCCGCCATTTAGAGCTCCAGTGGTCTCGTCATCCAGGTTCTGCAAAGGTGTTTATGGGGAATACAAACACATTACATCCAGTCACATGAAGACTCACCTCACATGGTGGTAATAAAACTCCTCACATACCAGGAGAATTATGGGAATTATTCAGGAAAGGTGCAAAGATCTTTAAAGTTACTACAAGGAACTTTCATTTGGTGTTGATACTGGCGATTCCTGTGAAAAAAAACTAGTGTTTCCTCGCACAAGACTCCCTTTGGAATAAACTCTCATTTTACTCCAGCAGGGTCTGACACTCTGCCCCCCTCAGTCCTGGTTCTGGTTCTCCTGTGTGGGCCCAGCAATATGGCCTGGGTCTCCAGCAGCGTGGAGTCTGTGTTGGCTCCCAGCGTGGACCAGGAGGAGCAGAGAGGAGAAGCTCTGCTCCTGGAGGAGGAGGAGGAGGAGGAGCCGCTGCTGTCGGGAGCTGAGCTCTCCTCTTTCCACCGGAGCTTCCAATGAAGCCGGATCTGGGTCTGTCCACGGTGGACTGGTCTCTGCTGGAGGCCCAGCTGGAGTCTGAGCTGAGGGAGTTTCTGGAGAACCTGCATAATTTTGTCTGATTTTGCCAGAACCGGACCCGATGGCACCGATGAAGAGCATTAAGAATAACAACGTAGAAACTGTTCTCGTCAATGTTCTTGTTTACGTATGAAGGTCATATTGCAGCATCAGTATTAAATTGAGACTGTTTCATAACCAGTTAAAAGTTCCTGGTAGTAACAAGGACTAATGTTAAAGTTGCACAACAATACACTTTTTGACTGTTTTAGTAATTATACCCAGCTTAATATTAATATCATTTGATTGACTGGGACAAAGTACAAACAACATCACGTCCGTACAACACAGTGTGTAGCTGTCTAAACAGATGTGGAGCCCGCTGTGACAAGGGTGGGGCCCACGTGTCAAAAACATGCTTCTGTGTGTGTGTGTGTGTGTGTGTGTGTGTGTGTGTGTGTGTGTGTGTGTGTGTGTGTGTGTGCTGTGTTGGTTACCGTGACAGGCTCTCCCCCCGTGGGCTCGTAGTAAACCTCTCCTGGGCTGAGAGGGGCCGTCTCCGTGGCCGTGGGAGGCTCCGATGGCTTGTTCAGCTACGTGCACAGAAACCACAGCGTATCATCAGAAAACAGCACATGATAATGCAGCCCAGAAGATCAGAGCTTGAGACAATGCACACAAAATAAGTGTCTGCTAACGGGGTAAAGGCGTTGTCGACTGAGGTTGCAAGTAAAGAAAGTGTAGACTTTGAAATACAAAAACAACACACTCTGCCGCTTACAAATATGTAGCTGAACTCTGGCAATGTAAGGCACCGTCGCTCATTAGTTTAGACACCACAGCCGTACATGGTGTGGTATGACTAGTAGCTAACGGTGACTAATGTTAGCTCACTTTAACCAGCTGTGTAACATGACAAATATGAAAATCCAATGTATTTTCAACCTGTACTCATATGCAACTTAATTTGAAGACGTCAGAGATAAACATTGTGTCTGTAGTGCTATTTATCAATCATAAATAGTTTTGGTGTGAGTTGCCGAGTGTTGGAGGTATCGGCTGTAGAGCTGTCTGTCTTCTCTCCAATATAACGGAACTCGGCTTGCACTCAATGTGCACTGTTGAGTTTTTCAAATGTTTTTTTTTTTGCCCACAAGCCGAGCGCCATTATATTGGAGAGAACGGGGAAAGAAACCGAGTAGTCTGAGAATAATACGTGAGTTATTTCACATGGTGAGACCAGAGTCTTTAACCAAGAATGGACAGACTCTTAAACGTTAATTCTTCCCACGGGCAGTTTAAAACCAGTGTGTCTCATGTGTTCAGAAACTGTGGCCATTATTAAAAGCGGTAATGTGAAGCTCCAGTACGAGACAAAGCACACATCTTTTGAATAAAATTACCCACTCACATCTGAAATTAAGGCAAAGAAAATAAACAATATAAGAGCCCAATATGATGAGAATCCTAACACATTATTTTACTGCCCAACAATGATGTAAACAGAGAGTAGAATAGAGCTGAAACAAGTGGTTTAATAACCACAGATATAACGTTAGACCCTGCACACAATTTTCTCTTATTAGAAGATGAGAATAACATAATAATGTGGCTTTTTTGGGTGACATCCCTTCACACACTGAATTTAAAGCTGCAGAGCAAAGACAATTCGGTTAAATACATTTTTTCTTAAATGTATTTCTGTTATGTAATTTATTCTTTAATCCAGCCCTTATTTTACTTGAAATGAGAGAAGAACATTTATTTGTTATTAGAGTATGTATTATTTATAATTCCTCAATCCTAAATTCCTAAATTTGAAAACTGACAATAAATATTGTTGAGATATTATTCCATTGCCCTTTCTATATTTGAAATGACAGTCTACATACAACTGCTATGCTACTTCAATATATATGGAACTAAATCAGAGCGCCTGTTAGACATTAATGTGATGTTCTGGAGCTTTGCATGAGAAAATTGTCTCTAAATGGACCCTGTTGAATTTTAATTGAATACCCCTGGACTAGAGGCTTGATTTGGACTCCTGACTTAGCGAGTTAATGAGAAGTGATGCTTTATCTCAATCACGTTCCACAGGTGGTGCTATCTGAGACGCTGTGTGGAAGTCTAATGAACTTTCACAGTTGAACCCCCGCGAAACCCCATTTCAGCTGGGCATTAACGGGCGTTTACACACATTTATACATCTAATCAGCATCAAATTGCAGGGTTTTTGGTCTCATTACATAATAAGCGCAGCGATCACAAAAAACGTGATCGAATGATGGAATAACATGGGGAGGAAGAAGAGGAGGACATGAGTGCTCTAATGGAGCTCTTTACAAACCAAGCTAATTATTTCGACACACATAAGCCAACTCAGATCTCCAATCAATAGCCATTAGCCCCATTATGACTGCCCAAATGGAGTGCGTGTGTGCGTTTGTGTGTGTATTTGTGTGTGAGGAATATAATCGCGGTGACAATAAAGATTGATTTGAGTTCTCGTCGAGCACTCACCATCTCTGTTGAGCTGCCTGCCTTCACAGGGGGAGGGGGCTTGTGCTTGGGGGGGCCCCTGTTTGGAGGAAGAACAAAGACAATGCAATGCTGATTGTTGTTGTTGTTCACATGTCAGATTTTCTTTTGTGTGAAACAAAGAAACAAGCCGGGAAACTGGGAGGCACAGACGTAGAAGGTCTTGGAACATTGTGTCATAAACCAGTCAAATTCTTTGTTCATTCAAATTCAACTAAAGCCGCATGATTTGTCTTAAAGGTTTTTGCACTTGAACCCGAGAGCAGATCAATTGTACTGGCAGAGAAATCTGCCTAAAATGAAGACTAAAGAATAAAACCACTTTTCTTTTCCTAAGTGACAAGGCACCAGTTGAACTGGAGACCTTGTAAATACAATACGTGGCCCTTCATGCTTTCCATCAGTAAAGGCCGGCCCGACGGACCAGGTGTTATGTCAAAGTCAGTTCCCCCATTAAGTAGTGTTTCTCTCCTTAAAGTTAAGATCATTGCTTGATTGTTTGGGTTAGAGATAAGGTTTAGGTTGACGGAGAAACAGTATTCGACACTACACCTGTACCAGGTTCCCCCCTCCAAGGGCATGATCCTCCATCATGCCCTTTTTGAAGGGCATGATGGTCTATTTAGAGAGATTATTAATGACATTATGTTTTGAAAACAGGGGGTCTTCAGCTTTCAGAATCCGTAAACCAACCGCATGATATCGAAACGATATGGTTCAAAGCTTTAATATCATTTTACAGTCATTTCTGGACAGGCGGTCAGTTCATGAAATATTATGAGACTGGCTGAGACTACTGTGCCAGGTGTTTTATATCCTTCTGTCTGTGGACAGATTTTGTCGTGCAAGAGGGAGTCACCAAACTCTACAGGGGTGTAGCTGAGGTCAAGATACGTTTGAAGATGGCTGAGGCCCCGCAATCTGTGTATCTTGTGTTCTTTTCATATTCAGTTGGGAATCCCAAATTGGAAAAGGCAAAACATCAATAAAATCTTTTTTTTCAACATAGTAGTCTATTTTGGTAAATGTCACATTGAAAGTCTCCACTTGTGCGAACAGATACATTTTTTTTTACAAGAAACAGGAAGTTGCCATGGATGCAGTGAGTTAAATCGTGAGCAGTAAATTGAGCCCGGCTTTATATTTGCTTATGTTTCTTTGGAAGATGAAGATAGCGGAAGAATGAAAGATTCTGAAGCGTGAACATTCCTGTCCCAGGACAAGCACAGGAACAGTGTGGGCTGCAATTGTTATATTTTCAAAATACTTAAGACAAAACACTTGAATGTTGATATATAATATACTGATATTGAAGTTCATATTCATTGGCACTAAATTAGGTACTAACGTCACCCAAGTGTATTTGCTGCAGGTTTATCAAGTGAAAAGATGCAAATTAGTCATCCTGGTCACACAAAATGAGTCCGTGGACTGTTTCTAGATTTTAACTTGAGCATAAAATCAAAACTAAGAAAAACATGCTGTTTTAAAATTTTGTTTTAATGATGGATTCATAAATAAATTGTTTTAAAATTCATGATTTGGGATTTTCGAATTGAATATGAAAAGAACAAGTTGTCCGAGCATGGGTTCAGAGTTCCGAGCATTTTTGGGAATAAAATCTCCAGGCAGCCTCACACTGCCAACCTCAGGTCAGGATTTGTGACGACCTCCTTTCCCCCGCTGGGCCGCCTCGTGACATGCAATAAGTCTTAATGAGCATTAGTGGAAGGCGAGATCCAATTTTTGCTCGGAAGGTTAAAGAGACGATGAAGTAGACGCTAATGAAGACTTACTCTCCGTCCTCCTGGCACTTGCGGATGTAGAAGACGATGCAGACGATGATGCCGATGAAGGCCAGGGCGCCGAGGATACCTCCGATGACGGCGCCCGACGACGGGCCCGGAGTGATTTGCCTCTCCTCCTCTGATAGGGGGGGGGGGAAGAAAAACAGGATTTTTTTTGTCAGCAATTCGTTTGAATTTCACTTATATTTGTATTTTTCCGTAGCCGATCAACAAAAACGCCGCACATAATAATAATATGGAATAATTGCAAGCCTCATGAGAAACCACAGCAGAGATGATGAGCAGGTAATCAATAGTTTCCATTCAGCGTTACACTCGCCGCGTGTCTCCATGGTGCCACATTTAAGCACGGCCAGATAAGCATAAAGAATTTAATAGATCTCAGCTCAGAGCTTTCTGTTGTGCGGCAGCACTCACGACTGCTGTAATTCTTGGCAATGCAGCTTCATCAGCTGAGCGTCACTCTGACCTCGACCTCTCCCGTCAATTAGGAGCCTGTTTGAGATTCGCGGAGGGCTTGCGAGGCCTCTAAATTGACTGTAAAAGTGTCTCACTACGGCAACGCGTTCTTTTGAAAAGGCTGACAGCAGCTGCACACAACACCAACAACAACAACCAGCAACAGCACGGATGGCTCTGCACAATCATCGGCTGCAACAGGGATTTTGGCAGCAACAACAAAGGTAGGGTTGAATTATTTCCACAGGTTGTTTGGTCCTCTCTGTCAGGAAAATCATATTTCATCACCAGCGCCAAAGTAAAAGCACTCCACCACGTTTGATACAGAGATGATAAAAGGATAACTGCCCCCCATGATTTGCACTCGTTTAGCTTTACTACACACATTTTAGCTGACACGCGTGTGATTATTCACCGAGAATGAAGCGCAGTTTATGCTGCTGCTGCTGCTGCGAGACACAAACTGTACTGCAATTTGCCGTACATTATCAAGTCTTCTCTCCAACTGCAGCTCGTGGAACACACCAGAATGCACTTGAATACATTAAAAAAAACACATTTGCATCAAACAAGAACACACTTTTTTTTTTATTGTTACAAAGAGCGTTTCCCCCCACCTCCACTTCTGCCAGAAGTGTGATCATCCTCATCCTTCACCGCCCATCTTCAGGTCAAAAAACTATTAGTATGGAGGGATCAAAAGAAACCCAGAAATATATATAAAAAAAATGATGTAGAACAAAAAGGTTCAGCTCGTCCCAAATCAACCTTTCGACCAAAGAAATAGTCCTTTTAATAAAAAAATAAAATAAAATGAGGTGTGCTGATTGTTTCCAGAAAAGGCATTTTGAGTGTTTCAAATGCAGTTTCTTTTGAACATTTGATTCCTTCCTAAATTAATTTCCATTAACCTCCATTGTATTTTTGGATGGCCAGAAAGAAATTAAACTACATGTATAGCTAGATGCAACAAGTCAGAAGTGAGAAAAACAGTGTGTGGAAGACTGGCTGTGTTTCCTCCTCCTCCTCCTCCTCGCCAGCAGGTGGCGCTCTGTTCCAAGCTTTCACGGCCCTCAAGGAGAGAGAGAGAGCGAGAGAGAGAGAAACAGTGACAGACAGACGGAGGGAGAGATGGACAGACCGATAGAGGGAGAAAGGAAAGCACAGAGAAAACTTGAAATCAAAAGGAGAGATGGAGGGGGAGAGAGGAGGGGAGATGAAGGAGGGGGAAAAATATTGAGGTGGAGCAGAGGATGACGTCGGAAAGGAGGGGACGGAGGCGAGGAAGGAAGGGAGGATGGATTCAAGGTGGGGAGAGAAAACAGAAGGAGAATACACAATGACGGCATGGAGAGACAGATGGATGGGGGTTGGGGGGGGGGGCAGAGAGTGACACCGGCCTTTACTCACAGCTGGAGAGGCACAAACACACACAGATGCACGCAAATGCATCGGAGGCTCACTGGATGTGTGCATGGGAGAGGGAGGGTGAGGGGATATGAGGACAAGGGCGGAGGACAGGCACCTGATTGGTCAAAGAAGGGGGGGTTGTGTGAAGAGTGGAGGGCACCCCAGAAGAGTAAAAAGAGGAGAAGATGGATTACTCACACCTTTCTTACTCATTACATCCCTGAACAGGCAGGAAGCATCAGCCACTGTCTTCGTCCAACACACCTGCTCCTCTCTCCAGGCCAGCCAGAGGTCTCAAATTGCACTTTGCAACCACAAGTGTGTTTGCATCCACCTGTGTTCATGAGCGCGTCGAATTAAAGCAGAGTGGAAATGCCAGGTATCTGAATACACGACGAAATACAGCTGCAGGGAAAAGTTGGGTCACTGATATGGACTTTTTCTTTTTCGAATAAATAATGCCATTTCAGGACCGGTTTCTGTGGTACGAGTGGACACATAACAAAAAATTGACTTCCACGAGCATGGAAGGTTATTAATAACAGAACTTTTGAACGAGCGGCGGGAAAAAAAGAAAAAGCTGTTATCTCTCTGCAAGCCAAGATCAGACGGCGTACACTGGGTCAGAACACGAGAGCAGAATACAGCGTGAGATAATGCTGGTTTTTGTGAATGCTCAGTTTGTAACGTGCACATGAGTGGGATCATATTTAGTACGATTTACAGCAGTCGAGAGGGTTCTTGCCAACAGCTTTCAGAGGGAACAAGATGGAGTGCTTTGAGGAGTAGTAACGAGATGATGCCTCTCAAGTCAAATCCCTTGGCGTTTACTCTGCTG
This sequence comes from Ophiodon elongatus, assembly GCA_016806645.1. Classification (NCBI taxonomy): domain Eukaryota; kingdom Metazoa; phylum Chordata; class Actinopteri; order Perciformes; family Hexagrammidae; genus Ophiodon; species Ophiodon elongatus. The sequence continues at coordinate 773,686 of JACSYO010002097.1, forward strand.
TTAGTTTGAGTTTGTACGAGAGTGGAAAAAAATCTGGCAAAATGTAAGCACAACGTAATTGACAGTGAAAAGAGGAGGCGAGGCTGCTCTCTCTCTCAAATGGAGTTAAACCATTCTTCTTACTCACTCACACCGATGGCCACATGAGTCTTATTGCTCGATCTGAAAACCTTTCCTACGCTTACACATCTGTTCAATACACGCTGTCAAATCTTAACTTGCTGACTAATTGCTGCTCATATCTGTTTGCATTTGTTTTCTGGTTTTACAATTAACTCCATCCATCCATTATCCTATTCAGGGTCTCCGGGGGTGGCTGGAGCCGATCCCAGCTGACATTGGGAGGCAAAGGGAGGGTGCACCCTGGACAGGTCGCCAGACTATCACAGGGCTGACACATGGAAACAGTCAACCATTCACGCTCACACACATGGGCAATTTAGATTCTTCGATTCTGCATGTCTTTGGACTGTGGGAGGAAACCCGCTGAAAACCCATGTTGACACTGGGAGAACATGCAAACTCCATGCAGAAGGGCCGTCCAGCCCGGGTTTCGATCTGGGCCCTCTTGCTGTGAGGCGACAGCACTAATCACCACATAATCTTGCACAAACTCCCATACAAAAATGCTGTGTCAGGTAATAAGCTGGGACGAAACATGTAATCTAATGCTCTAGTGTTGCAGGATTGAGTCACAAAACCAGGAAATGAATCAGCATTTTTGCACTTTCAGTTCCCTTATCTCAAAGTTTTTAGTTAGATGACTGATATAAGGTCTGTGATTGACACAAGCTGAAGAGATTCTAACATTTTGTTCATCTATATTAAATATTATCATCATCAAATACCCCACCCAGGAATTTTGAAGCTTTTACATGTCCTTAAAAAAAGTGTTTTCTAACAAGTGGCTTACTGAGACGACTAAACGTCATCACTAGAGCACCAGTCTTCCTTTACAGCCTGGGTGTGTTTACTCATTATATTTTAGCCTAGCATTTAGCTTCTTGTGATCCCATTCACGCTTAAAAAAATCATAAAAGTGTTTTTTCCATTTGTGAAGATCATCTTGCCGAATAAAGCGCACAGGTATCATAAACGTTTGTTCGCCACAGAGCTTCTTTTCTGCAATAATCCAATGGCAAAATCTCATTGGCTTTTCCTCGAGTTAACCAGTGCAATGCTAACTTCTGGGTTGGCCGACAAAAAAAATCCGTCATCCCTACATGTTACAGAAGCAATATCGGACAATTCTGCACCAGTACCAGTGCTGCTTGGCAAAACAGGACATTGTGTAAAGTAATGGTGTGGAGCTCGGGGTGGGTGGAGGTGTAGGGCATCTGGAGACCTTATTAACGCATCTGGAGACCTTATTAACGTCTTTTTATCAACCGTCACCAAAATCTTTACCAAACCTATGTCCATTGATTTCTAACCTTAATCTCACCGTAGTTGCCATGTGCAGATATTGTAGAAAGGGAACATTTTGAAAATGTTAGAATGAAACGTAAAAAGATTTTTCCCACTGAATGTAACCTGGGGATTAGCAGAATGATCCAATCCAAGCATTCCTGTTTGGTGACAGGGTTGTACAGAGGAGCTTTGGTGGAGGAGAACGTTAAGTACACCAGGACACCTTTCCTAACTTTGGTGAATGTTTTGCCCATTAACTCAAAGTTTGCTCCACGTCTCGGTGGAAGCATACCTTGAAAAACTTTGCCTCTACCGAGCTTCTTGGTTAAAGTTTCAAATCCCCCACATGCGTTGGTGGTGAGTCAACCCACCCACTGTCCCTTCCCGTCTGTCCTGTCCTCATCTGTTCTCACCTTAGAGAACTGCACCCTTCACTCCCATTCAACTCCATCTTTTACAGTCAATCTTTATCCAAAATGCAGCTCGATCTCCTCATCAGCGAGTCGATGCTTGCTCCTACTGGAGTTTGTAGAATATTTATATGAATTATCAAACATTGATATAGTTAAATCAATAGCCCGGGCTTCATTTTGTAGCATTGCTTTTTAGATGTGAAAGCGAGTGGGTGGTGCACACAGGCACACTACAGCAGACCTTCACTCCAGCTTAGCTCTGTCGGTTTCCATCCATTTCTCACTCCCTCGCTTGGTAGCGAAACACCCCACATGTAATGCTATTATCTAAGTGACACTCGTGGTGAGGAATTGCTACCGCATCACATGCAATTCAAATGACATTGAAACAACAGTCCCGTCTAAAGCGCTCCAGCGCTCTCTCTTATCAAGCGCTCCATTGTGTGGGCTGTATTAGCCCTCAGAGAAACACACCGTGCCCAAGGCCTGCACTTAACTAGCTCTCACTGAAATGCAACATGGATATAAAAACAAAGACAAACACACATTTGGTAAAAAAATAACAACAACAAAAAACACATACATACATATCCGGATGCACAGATTCATGCACCACAGAAACGCAAGTGACTAAAAGGTTGCTTCTAATGTTCAGCAATCTACATCACCAGTCACAGAGTGGGAAACATGAAGAATCAAATCAAACAAGTGGCGAGGCAATTTGTCAGACTAATTTAGGCCACACTGAATTTACTCCACGTGTAAATCATCTAGTTGAGCCTCGGCTACGCTCCCGAACACACACCTCGGACGGGTAGTAGTTCTGTTTCTACTGTCCGCTTGGAGGACGCGGTCCAGACAGTAGATCGCTACGCTGCAACTTGTCGTCACCAAATACTGCAAATGATAAATTCAGTTTTTAAATCAAGAGAGAAAATAATAATAACCATTACAACTGTGTTCAATACATAAAAGAAAAGGGTCTTACATGAGGTCAAGTTTGGCGCACATTGTGCAGTTGTCAGTTTCAGATTGTTCAGTTCTGATTGGTCACGCCTTGCCAATCGTCGACGGATCATCAAGCTGTGCTTTTCTTTTTTGCTCATTGATCCATATTGTCCTTTGTGACATTGGTTCCCATTTTGTTTCCACACCAGAAAAAAGAGCTGAAACACCCAGTTCTTGACTTTATGCTACAACAGGAAGTGTTCCATACATTTTCTGCGGGCCCAGCGCCACGAGGATCCAGAGATGGATAGACAGACTGCTTGATTACAGTGGTTAAAAAAAACTTTCGGCCCTTCACAGGAAGTCACAGTAAGCTCCAGTAAAGAACCAGAGAAGTCATTTAGGAAATGGTGAGGACCCAGCAGACTGTAATCATAACAATAACCGCTGAAATGATGCTCGAGAAAGAATTGAAAGACTGAGCCTGGTGCTGCTGCTCACTCATCCGTAAAATGCCATTTTGATAAGCAAACATTTTAAAACTTGCAGCTGATTGAGTGGCTGCTCCCGACTTTTTAAGGTTGTGTTACCCAAATGCTTTTGACAAAAGATTTCTCTGTGTGCTTAAGGAGAAGTTTCACTTCAAACCCCTGCAGCTGCATGCCTGATTTGTAGATTGAAGATGCAATATGACAGCATATGAATGAACGTTACCATCAAATTCAGCCACTGACAGTTTCAATATGGGTTATGTGTGCATCTTGGTGTCTGTCCACGGCTAATCTCGCATACTGATGCACCAAACTGCATAATATTTTGGGTCGTCACGGTTGCACGCTCAAGGACCTCGTGATTGCAGTGACACGCACGTTCTCAAAACACCTTTTATTGCCTTTTTGATAATGCCACTGATTGACTGCTGACTCCTCACTCACTACTCTCAACCCGCCCCTCGGCCGGTAGGTAGGGGGCGCAAGTTAGTGAAAGTATAATCTCTGACTGTCATCACAGATTGGTTGCATGCATGTATACGCATCAACACAACGTTTATTGAGTGTGTAGAGTGCGCATGGCCGAGCGTGGAGAAAAACTGGACAGCGCCGAGTAAAGGGAGGACAAGAGGATGAGAAAAGGTGGAGCTGAGGTGGAGCAGGAAGTTTTCGGGCGTCGTTAAAACTAAAAGATGTGTGGTTGGTTTTAACCATAGACTGCACATAAGAAGTGGAGATAGCCATCGTCACATCACCCATTGGCTTGTGGACTGCGATTTTGAAGCATCGAGTTTGACATTTTGGTCGTCGCCATCTTGTTTTTTTTTTAAAACCAGTGAACGGAAGTGACCATATTTGGACTGCAGAGGAGTGACGCCGTGGTAGAAACTCTGTATATGGCTCTGGTAACCACCTGTCAATCACCTTGTAGCCCCACCCTAAAGCGTACCCTGCTTTATGGTCTGTTTGACTCTAAATGGACCATAATTTACTAAATGAACATCATGCTGTGTTGAAGAAGACTTGAAACTAGAGATTGAGACCATAAACTCATGTTTACAATGTTTACTGAGGGAATAAATCAAGAGAGAAGTAGAGTCATTTTCTATAGACTTCTATACAACTAGAGGAGTCACCCACTGGTGGACAGTAGAGAGAATGCCGGTTTAAGGTACTCCAGCATTGACTTCACTTCTCAGAACAGGAGGTTGCCACCTGGTAACAACAGTAAACAGAAGCAATTCCGGCCCAGTTGCCTATACGTGGTCTGTTGTGAATGTGTGGACATTCCCCTGGGATGAAGTTAGATTCCCAGCCGGAAATATGTCCCCAGTCCAGCCCTTTGTTTGTGGGTTGTGTCCATTCCAACAAACAATACAGCAGTGGTCGTTGCAGACACACCTCTGCTGCACCTTTGTACTTGCGCCTGTTTCTCTCCCTGAACGCCACACTCAACGTTCATTTGGGCAATTTATTAATAGCAGCCTCAGAGTTAGAGGGAAGGTGGGAAGCAGGAGGGTAGACGAGAAAAGAATGCTGGGATCTGAGAGTCGATGGGAACGGAAACAGGAGAGGGGGGGAATCAAAAGAGGAGAGGAAGGAAGGAAGGAAGGAAGGAAGGAAGGAAGGAAGGAAGGAAGGAAAACAGGGAGGAGCTTGAAGGTGAAGCAGTGAAGGAGGGGAGAGCAAACTGAGCAGGGGTAGTGGTTCGAGAAAGGGAGGGATGAGGAGCGATAAACGAGGGAGAGAAGGAGGGGTGAGGAGGAGGAAAGGGGGGCGATTGGAGCGTTAGCGGCCTGTGGGAAAAAAAGAGAAGGAGATTTTAAAGGTCTAAACAGTCCCGAGGGAGGCCATGAGTGACACCGGAACAACAACTGCCTCTCTCGCTCTCTCTCAGTGTCTCAAATCCTTCTTTCACCTCTCTTTTCAGTTTCTTTTTTGTCTTCTTATTTTTTCTCTATAAACCCTCCCGATATTTTTTTTCACTCTGTCTCCCGTCATCCTCCTTCACTGAGTCTCAACTACTTCCTCTCTCTTTCCTTTCATGCCTCTCATGCTCGTCCTTCAACCCTCCATCAGACAACTGCACTCGGTGCTTCTACACGCCTCCAGTTAACACACAGTCTCTCAAACGCTTTGTTTTTTCTCTCTTTTCACAGCCACTTTGTCGCCTTCTGTTGCAGTGTGTTGCTCACTTGTTCCACTCCCATGCCAACATGAAAAATGCCCCTGTTGCTTTGTCCTTCCCTTTACAAAAATACCTTTTTTGTCCCAGTGCGACCCCCCATCCCCAACTCTGACTCACAAACAGCGACATTAAGCGCTCTCGCATTTACAGACTCTGAAAAGACAAATTGACTCTCACAAACACACAAAGCGCACATCCATAAATATGAGCGAGCGGCGTGTGGCCCACCAAGCACTAAAGAGACCACTAAAATTACTGCAATCAGTGAGCAATTATGATGAATAAAAACGGAATGATTGTAATCTTAGAGGCTAAAAGCTTCTTCATTCGTTTCAGCAAGGCACTTGAAAAAAAAAAAGGTTAGAGAGCTGGAGAGAGAGAGAGAGAGAGAGAGAGAGTTAGTGGGGAGGAGTAAGGAAAAGGTGAGTGGGAGAAAACACAGAAAGTGTGTTGCTCATTCAAGCTGTTTTTCTGTCTTTCATTGCAGAACCGCTCAAACTGGATAAAATGACAAAAATTGTGAAAATAATTTGCCAGTAGCCTTGGATGACAATCAATCCAATTGCAGGATTCATTTCAACATCAATACTTGTGGACAAGTAAGACGATATAGGCCTCCAACAAGGTGTGAACCAGTGTGTAGAATTGAGTGCTATCTAAAAGTATTGTTGCAGATTACAACCAACTGAATGTGGTAACGTGAGCCGCAGAGTGCCAAACTGTGTTACATCGTTGACCACGCTCAGAGGCCATCCATACCATAATAACACGACTTAAGGAGCAACAGTAGTCAGACGGTTCTGCACATGGAAGGCTCTCTCTGGAGCAGGCGGAAACCTCCAGTGGAGCCAATACTCTCTCTACTGACCACCAGGGGGGCGACTCCTCTGGTTGAATAGAAGTCTATAGAAAATGACTCTACTTTTCTCTTGATTTATTCCCTCAGTAAACATTGTAAACATGAGTTTATGGTCTCAATCTCTAGTTTCAAGTCTTCTTCAATACAGCATGATGTTCATTTAGTAAATTATGGTCCATTTAGAGTCAAACAGACCATAAAGCAGGGTATGCTTTAGGGCGGGGCCACAAGGTGATTGATAGATCCACCAGAACTGCAAATGGAGTCTCTACCATGGTGTCAGTCCTTGGAAATCCAAATATGGTCACTTCCGTTCACTGGTTGAAAAAAAAAAACAAGATGGCAACGGCCAAAAATTCAGGATGTCGACTGCCGAAATACTGAACTTGAGGCTTCAATACAAACCACAAACCAATGGGCGACTTGATAACTACATGCACTGCTTATATACAGTCATGCAGCCAGTGTTTGGTTTGTCTGTTCTGGGCTACTGTAGAAACTTGGTGGTGCAACAAGGGGAATTCCATGAAGAGTACCCGCTCACTATGTTGATATGAAGGGCTTATACTAAATGAAAAAAACATAGCTACGATTATTACACCTCATTTCTGCTAATAGATGACCTGACATGCTGCATACTGTCCTAGACCAGTTCTGTGTTGAGTTTGCACGTTCTGCCCATGTCAGCGTGGGTTCCCTCCGGGTTCTCTGGCTTCCTCCCACAGTCCAATGACATGCAGCTCAGGTTAACTGAAGACTGAATGTGGGCACGAATGGTTGTCTGTCTCTGCAATAGTCTGGCGTCCTGTCCAGACTGTAACCTGCCTTCAGCTGGGATGGGTTCCAGCCCCCCCCGCAACCCTGAACAGGACAAGCAGGTAAAGATAATGGATGGATGGATCTTTCTTACTTCTGTTGGAGAAGATCCTGAGGACAAAGTGCTTGTTTCGTGTCCTTGATGATGTGTTTGACATCATTCTAAAAGACTGTAAAGCACTTAGTTGAGGTTTGAAACAGCTACTGATGAGGCAGCCAGTTTTCAAAGGTCCAAAAGGTTTCTTTTGTCCGTGGTGAGTTTTCCCTTTCTCTGTGGACAAAAGGCGAAACGGGGAGGACGCAGATTTGTATCGAGCGCCGCTATGACATAAATTGTTTTAATGATTTAAAAACATCAATGGTAAATGTCAGGGTGTTGGTAGAAGCCCCTTGCTCAAACTGCGTTGATCGACCAACGGACAAAGTCTCCAGGGCTGATTGAAGACATGAGAGAGGGCTGAATTTTCCTTGTAGTGTTTTAAGAGTCATTTTAAAACAAAAGAGGAAGAGGGCAAAAAGAAAGGATCAGGAATCAAGAGCCAATCGAAAACGCATTGGATGATGACTCGGCTGACTGGAACAAGTGGGACAGCGGAAGAATCATGAATAATTTCCAGGCAGCTCCATCACTGTGCACTCAGTGTAATTAGCCTTCTGAGACCAGACAAGAGCCATCCAAACCCACGGCTCTTTTGGTTACGGAGCGGCCTGCGGAGGAACAAAACGAAAAAAAAACACAACGTTTGCGCCTACGTGTGTCACTAATAGGGACTCGGGTCTCATGGGATCGCTAAATGCACTTTAAATGCAATCCCATAGCACAGCGCAGCTCTCTCTCACGCACACACACACACACACACACACACACACACACACACATACACACACACACACACAAGCTCAAGTGCAGCGTGACCTTTTTGAATAAATCTGCCTATCAGTGCTCGCTGTGTTTGTGTGACAGATATCTTTGGATATGCAACACTTCACAGCCTTATCTGTAGCCAGCGTTTCCCCCCCTTTCATTTTCTGACAGCTCTGTGTGTGCATGTCCTTTCTCCCCCATATGTCTCTACCCACTTAACAGATTAAAGAACACACACACGGACGCACGCACGCACGCACGCACGCACGCACGCACGCACGCACGCACAAACACACACACGCACAAACACACACACACATTCTGCTCCTTGCTTCCCCAAATAGCATCCAGGGTAGAGGGGTGGGGAGTGAAATGGCATTGCTCTCTAAATGATCCAGAGCAAATGAGTTTATCTCAGAGACAGACAGCCCCCAAACCATTCAGGATCAAACTAGGTCATATACTCAGAGAGCGAGCGAGGGAGAGACTGGAAGAGAAAAACAAGGGAGAAAACACAAATGAGGAGGGAAGAAGAAGAATTGGGAGAGAGAGAAAAGGAAGAGTTGAAGAGCGACCCAGGCTGAAATGATCTCCCCTCTTCGGTCTCCTCTCTCCGGTTCCCCCTGCCTCATCTCCGCCCTCTGCCTGCGACGTTGACATTTCAAGTTGTCCCCTCTACGAAAAGTGCTGTCATCTACCTAGTCAAATGACATCAGATCACTTGGAGGAGGGAAGTAAAGCAAGGTGCTTCAAAGGAGGTTTTTCAATGGGACCAAGAACTGTGCTCAGTGTGGAGTGGAAAATCTGCTGTTTAAACAACCAACAAGGCGGATTGTGTCTGTGTGGTGGCACTTCAGTAGTTTCAAGGGATTAGGCCACAGAGTGAGAACAGTGCAGTTACAGAACGTTGCTGTATTTGCACTGGGAGTAACATTTTTTGCAGAAAGTTCAAAGAGACTTATTTCATGCCACCTGGAATGACATTTAAGACCAATTGAATAAAGAAAGAAAAACATGAAGCAAAATCAATTGGTTGGGGTTAGGGGCAATTTTGCACAAATGTTTATTGTAACCTAACAGACGAGGGTAGAACAGATCTGGGAAATACTTGCAATTTTGTGTTTCTCACGCTGCATGTGGGATTCCACTGCCTTGACCCCAATCGTGCCATGTTTTTAAAGTTTTTGCATGAATTACACAGAGCCTGGTATGCATTGCCTTGTACTGGTTTCAGCCATGCCGCCAAATCTTGGTTAAATAGCCAATTGTCTTTGAATTACTGAACAGGTCTACCAGGGCACAGGCCAAAGGACCCAAATCGCCAGGGGTTTCCCTGGCTTTCACTTACAAAATGTCACTCAAAGAGGCATTTATCAACCAGGAAATGACTCAAAATGACCACAAAGAAACATAAAACAACTACAAAGAGACACAGAAAGACCACAAAGAGATGCATAAGAGCTACAAAGAGACACTAAGAGATTCACAATGACTATGAAAGTGGCCTCAAAGAGACACAAAACTACAAAGAGACACAAAACTAACCACAACAAGACACAAAACAAATACAAACAGAAACAAAACTACTACAAAGAAACATAATGACCACAAAGAGACACAAAACGACCACAAAGAGACACAACACAACACAAAATAACTACAAGAACAAAAACGGCAGAAACAAAATATGAATGTTATTGGTTCCGCGATGTTACCAATTAAAGAGATTTTACAATTCAATGTCAGAATAAAAGATTAATAAAACCCTATCCCATGATGTAGCATTCTTAAGAGTTTTGAAAGACTGATTCAAGACATTTCAATACCAATCAAGGCCTTATTTATAGATTAATGAGCGGCCCAGCGGCAAAAATGATCTGCGGGCCCCCTTCTTGCTCTAACCACTCTCAGAGTCTCACAGTAGAATACATATGGCACCTTAATTACATTTTGCCAAGAGCCCAAGAGACCAACCATTATCCCTGTGGCAGAATGCTACCTGCCCCCAGGCTTGCTTTGTGCCAATTAGACTGGCAGTTGATAATAATCAGGTTTTATTTGGTCCAATCTTGTTTCCTGTTAAACATATTGCATCCTGTTCAAAATATATTTAGTTTGTTTATTCTTTATCTTATTTTTCTTCCAGCTTACTTTCCAAGCTGTGAATGTGTCAAACCAACACATTGTCACTTTCAACTAGTCAAATAAAGAGGCTTGGTCAGTACCTCTCAGCGCCAAATTATGACTCTCCATCTTCCCCACTAGCAACAATATTTCACATCAGTCAGGGACGGCATGTCAATTTACGCTTGTTCCATAGTTTAACAAAACTTCTGTCTTTGCGGGAAGTTAGGTTTAGGCAACAGGTTACGGTTAGGAAAAGAGACTCACGTGACTCACGTGACTGAAGCGTGACGAGACAAAATAAGAAGAGAAGCAAAAACGATGACGTTTAGTTTCAGATGGAACACGAACAACTGTCTCCTAGGTGAAAGTCTGTTTGATTGACCTATCCAATCTCCCCTTGCAACCACCCTTAGCCGACCTTTACATCTTACGTCAGTTGCTCTGAGAGTCCGGGCCGGGCTCAGCCTTAGAGATAGAGATAAGGAGCTCGGACATCAGGAGGGAACTTGGAGTTGAGGCGCTACTCCTTCGTATCGAAAGGAGTCAGCTGAGGTGGTTCGGGCATCTAATCAGGATGCCTCCTGGACGCCTCCCGTTAGAGGTTTTCCAGGCACGCCCAACTGGTATGAGGCCCCGGGGAAGACCCAGGACACGCTGGAGGGATTATATCTCCCAGCTTGCCTGGGAACGCCTCGGGATCCCCCAGAATGAGCTGGAACGTGTTGCGGGTGAGAGGGAAGCCTGGGTCGGCCTGCTAGGCCTGCTGCCACCGCGACCCGACCCCGGATAAGCGGAGGAAAATGGATGGATGGATGGATGCTCTGAGAGTCTAACAATGATGCGAATGAGTTTGCATTGGAGTTACGGGAAAGCCGGATGCGTTGCATACAGAAGTGTGCCTCGAGGCTTCGGTATGAGACGGCGAGGGGCACAGGCTAACCGTCAGTATTGTTCGGGGTGAGAGCGGGTTGGTGAAACGAGCAGCAGTGGGTTCTGTCAATTAGTTTAGATTTTAGAAGTGCTGCAGGGTATCGATTGAAAGAAGCGAGTGGAGGCAGAAAAGTACAGAGCTGCATGTATTTAAAAGAAATGAGAATTAGAGATATTGAATTTCGATGTTAGCAGCTGAAAAGATGCATTATCATTATTACAGCCGACTCGCCCAGGTAGCGCAGGATTAATCTATTGTGGGGTGTTTAAATATGTTTAAGGCTTATCTTTTTCACTTTGTGTGAAAACAGGTGAGCATTTTCAATTTCATTCGCTGTCTGTTCATTCAAATGCTGAATAATTTACACAGCTGCAACACCTATAGTGGCCATGGCTCTATGGAGGGGAGAGCTCTGAATTTCCTCTTCCAAGATTTGTTTTTTTTTACCCCCTCGTGTTCCAGGGATGGTTATCTTTGTTTTTCTTTTGCTCAGGAACTACTGCTGTTATGAGACATTTTCTTTTCTGATATTGGGCTCTATGACCGTAAAAAAAAAACCCAGAGAAAATAAAATCAGATAAAAGATACTGATGATCGAAAAATCAGGGGGAAAATCTGGTAATCAGCTTTTCAGTTGAACCATTTATTTATGAAATGACTTGAGTTTTGATTACCTCATCTAGTCTATCTTTGGAAGCTCTCTCCATCCTTAATGTAGAACCAACATTATAAAAGTAGATTAAACTGTAATTAATTACCAAGCACACTGCTCAGAGTGATCTGCCATCTCCCGCTCAAATTAATTGGCGACGATTAGCAACGATAGGAAAAAAGTTGGCAGCGCTGCCAGGATGCAAGTCGCCAAACCTGTCCAATGAAGTCCACATGACTTCCTGCTTACGGCTCCTGGTTTGTTTGTACCAAACGAGCAGAACTGCAAGTGTGAAATAACTATTTTTGCTTGAAAATGTGTAGATTTCAAAATGTTGCAGACTTGAAATTGAGTTTCAGCCGTTGTATTCTCAGGGGCCCGGGCCGAATCATTTCTCCTCCATGTAAAGCTGATCATGAAGAGATCAGACCCGAGTCACACAGAATATCTGCGTTCACCAACTGCACATTCATCCACCCCTCTTCAGCTTTTTCACTCTGGCAGGTGCGAAGAGAGAACTCCGGAGTCAATTTGGCTCTCAATGCCAGCTGGCTGAGCAGCACAGTTTAGAGGTTAAGCTACCGGGGTAATACCTGCACCAAAGGGCGAGAATGCAAAAGTGGGCTGTAATATTTGAAGGACTCGGGGAGCGCTCGGCATCAGCCCGGCCATGAAAGTTGGAATGGCCTTGAGAGTGGAGCAAAGATCAGTCGTATCAAGCGCTCCCCGGGTTATTTCAAGCGTTTGGAATATATTCAAGTGCAATTTTGCCCAGGGTCTGAAGCCAAGGGAGCACTTTTAATATTCAACCTACTTCACCGCTCGCTTCACTCACTCACTCCTAAACACACACGCGCATGCACACGCACACACGCACACACACACACACACACACACACACACACACACACACACACGTGCACACACGCACACGCACACACAACATGTCACTTCAAGCCTCTTCAAACACACTTCTCGCCTCAACTTCAAGTCCCACAGGCCCAGATCAGGGTCATGTTCTCCTGACAGCCAATCATTACGCCACTGAATGTTAGGATGCGACTCTGTGTGTGTGTGTGTGTGTGTGTGTGTGTGTGTGTGTGTGTGTGTGTGTGTGTGTGTGTGTGTGTGTGCGTGTGTGTGTGTCCCTATCACTGGGACTCAGATCATGTTTATATGCATATGTGTGTGTGTGCGAGGGAGAAAAATAAACAACACAGCCAGTCATTGACAGCCAATCATCAGTCATTCAGACAGTGATTTGGACACCTGGGTACCCCCGGCAATGCCATGGCAACAGCAGCTGTCTGTTACCAGGTAACTGTGCATAGGCAATGGGCTCCAGGTGTAGGCAGGAGCAGGAGAGGGGCATTGTGGGAGATGCAGAGGTCGAGAGAGGGGCACACGCACTCACACAGGAGAGGGCGGAAGGTGAAACGACGCAGACAGGTGGCGCGGGGACCGGAGGGTTCGCACGCATCTGTGTGCACAGTAGAGTCACATGATGCATAAATACACCATGAAGACGACCTCAAAGGACCACAGGATGCACAGATTGGCTTGCGTCAATGAGGACTAAACACACACAATGTGAGCAGACTCACAACCACTCACATTAGTGCACACAGTTGAGCTGACACACTTACAGTTAATACACCCCACACTGATTCACACACTCTCACTAATCTTCTCACCCTTTTAAGATGGTCTGTCGCATTTAAACTGTCTGGGGACTGGGTATTACACTGATGGCTGTAAGGCAGTGTGTGTGTGTGTGTGTGTGTGATATGTTTTTCCTGACTGTAAGTAAGACAGAGGGTGTTCGCATGTACAGTAGAATGGTTATTGGAACAGAGTTCATGTTTTGCATTTACAAACATCACATCCAGGTTTCTGGGTGCAATGTCTCTGGGGACACTACAAATGTTGTACATTTTTAAGTTCAATTCATCATTCTGGTGCAGGTGAACTTTGTGCTTTGGTACTCAGCCAATCAGAGGCCGAGTAGGGCGGGTCAGGCTTTTGACACACTGTCGGAAAGAAAATAAAAATACGGCACCCGGGAAGATCTGATGACCTCATTCTGCGGAACAAAGGGGGGTGGGATGGGGGGGGGGGGTTGTTTTTGGGACAAACGGGCGTTCGGGACAATGGCATGGTACCGATATAGAAATAACAAAACGGGATACTAATAACCAGGTTTCTCCATGTTCGGTGTCAGCACCACATCCCGATTATGAACAGAACCAGAATGCCAGCACGAGCACACACACACACACACACACGCACACACACACACACACACACACACACACACACACACACACACACACACACACACACACACACACACACACACACACACACACACACACACACACACACGTGAAAGTCATCACCACTGCTGCCATTAAATATTCACACAATTAGGGTGATTGAAAATATACAGGGGAAAGAGAAAAAAAACCACAAGTCAAACGAAGGCCTTGCAGAGGTTTTCTGGTACAGGATGCCTGCGTGGAATCGACACGTCTGGGAAACACTTCAATCACCTCGAGAGACATAATAATATAGATTTTACCATTACATTTTGTGAGTCATCCCGCCACTTATCTGATGATTAAAGAGCCCCGCGGCGTTAAGATGGTGGGTGGTGTCTTTACTTCTCACAATATAAGAATGCTTTAACCTTTTGTTCTACTTTCGCGAATAAATTCAAACCAGGAATTATGAGGGGCGGGTCTTTTTGAATTGTGTGCTGCGAAGTTTCATTTCCCATCGCACCGCGTTAATTAAGCGTTGTGTGTGTGTCAGTGTGTGAGACACAGTCAGCTGTGTTATTCCAGTGTGTGCTTCTCAGCTGCCTTTCCTCCTGAATGAATATGTTTGAATGACGGTTCACACCTCTGTGTGTATGTGTGTGTGTGTTTTTTGTTTATCGTGTATTTGTGGGTCCTTTCTGTCTCTATGATTAAAGTTTGGTGTGTAAGTCAGCGTGTGTGTGTGTAAGCTCCACTTCCTGTGACACTGTTCTCTGCTTGCGGGGAACCGTATGCTTGCTGCCATCCACTGCCACACCGAATCACTCGCGCACACACTCATAATCACACGCACACAAACGCGCGCGCGCACAAGCACATACGCAAAGCCCAAGGCCCCCACGGCCTCCCTGTCCTTGGAACCCTATCGGTCATCTGTCCCCTCGCTGCTGACCTACACACACACTCTCTCTCTCTCTCTCTCTCTCTCTCTCTCTCTCTCTCTCTGTCTCTCTCACACACACATCCATGCATGCAAAAACAAGGTGAATAAACACAACAATCCAAAAATAGCACACATCATAATATCATGCGTGCACACACAGAGCCACATACACACACGCAGACCCACACACACACACAGACAGACCCACACAGACCCACACACACACACACACAGATGCACACACAAAGGGCAAAGAGATAAACCGAAAAATGAGAAGGGACAGAAACATTGTGTGCACAGACATCAACACGCAGGGGGACTCGCGGCCCCGTTGCATCTCAGATTGAATGCGTCCTCACAAGAGACAACACAACCTGCTGTAAAGCTCCGTAAGATGCTGAGCACTAATGAGCTTGATATTGATAAAGAAAATCAACAACAGACACGAGTGTGAAGAAGAAGGAGAGGAAGAAGAAGGGTCATTTACACAAAGACGCCGACGGAAGCATCGAACTGGAGAGACGGAGAGATTCAGGGATTCTGCCGGTAAGGGCCGAGATCCTCAGACAAATTCAAGGAACAGCAACAACAACTGCATCGGCCTGAAGATTTGTGTCAAACGTTGTTAGTAACTATTAAATATCGATCATCCTGGCTGTTTAAACTGAAGCAAAAAACACAGATGTGGTGAGACGTCATGTGACGTGTCCTCATATGAAGGTTCGTACGACGTCTCACGCAAACTTACTCCTCGTTTTTCATGCGCGTCTATCAAAACGTTCCTGCGTCATTGTGTAAACTGATTTTCTCTCAGACCCCCAAACGGCTACAGACTCGGTTGTTTGTGACCAAATCACAAACCGACTACGTGGCCGCCGTGTAATCCACCATTAATGCACATTACTAACTTGTTGCTGTTATTTTTGGTAGTTGTAACTTTTTCATCATGCCTACTACTCTTATTATATGAATCATTTCAGTCATATTCATTGAATGTGTTATAACTCTGTTATGCTGTTTATTATGTACACATGACATCTATTGTACTTCTGTCCATCCTGATAGAGGATCCTCCTCTGTCCTGAAGGTTTCTTCCCTTTTTCTGCCCTTAAAAAGTTTTTTTGGGGAGTTTTTCCTGAACCAATGAGAGGTCCCGGGACAGAGGATGATGTATGTGTACAGATTGTAAAGCCCTCTGAGGCTAATTTGTAATTTGTGATTTTGGGCGATACAAAATACATTTAATTGAATTGAATTGTGTGCAACATATGCAAAAGAGCAAGTCGATGTGCACCGATTCATGAGAAAACTTTCTCCTCTCGGCAGTGTAGCTCACGTTGAAATAACTAATTCCCCCCCTCTCAATAGAGCTTCCTGCAAAAAGGGAAATGCTTCATGCTGCTCGGAGAAGACAGCTTGTGTTTGGCATCGCACGGTTTGGTTGCTATGCAGCAGCTACCAGTCACAAAAAAAGAGTCCCAAAATCCCAAGCAATCAGTGCACAAGGTATGGACTGAGATAACCATGGCAACAATCCTTCTGCTTCCTGCCATGTGACGAGTTAACTCTCGCTGGCGAAACCGACTTAATCAGGACCTTTTCATTGATGATAATGAGAATGATTACTTCAGAAAGCTTTGTTGGGAATCCTCTTCTTGTTCAGTGCTGGAAACATTTAATGCGAGAGTAGAGTTGCTGTTCTGAGCAATCAGTGCTTTTAATTAAATTCCACATTTTCAAGGACTGAAAACTCTTACTAATGTAAAAAAGCCCCGTACTTTTGAAGCATCAGCATTCGTTTGAAGGCTCTAACCACGAGTTAAACGGACGGCACACACTTTCAAACAGCGGTTCTCCCTTTCTTTTGGCTTGAGACCCCTTAAAATAAAGCAACTTGAGACTCTTCATCACCGATGAAACATTACTAGCACTCATGACAATTTAAAATTATTATTTCCCACTCATTGCATTTGAAAATTGCTGAAGCAAATTTATCCAGTAATTAGATTCAGACGTGTCTTGAAACCTCCGTTTTTAAAGCACTGCTTTCAGTTGTGGAATGTAACTAAGTACATTTACTCAAGTACTGTAGTTAAGTACAATTTCATGGTACTTTTACTTTCCTTGAGTATTTGAACGTTATGCTACTCCATCGCATTTCACAGAGAAACATGGTACTTATTTGACAGTTTTAGATTAAGATTTGACATGCAAGATATTAAATATGATGCTGTGCTTTACTATTAGGTCAAAAACAAAAAATACAAAAGAACTGGCAACACATTAACAAATCACAAAATTAAGTATAATATTTAATAACACAACAGTCTGCGTGTTTCTGCTAAATAATACTTTTACTTTTGTAGTAAAAATACATTTTCCAGTTTTGTACTTCTGATGATGATTTGAACGCAGGACTTTGGAGTATTTCTAGACTTTGGTATTTCTGTTTTTACTTAAAGTTAATATTCATTTTGTGCTGACTCCCAGGGGGACGACAGAGTTTCTGGTTAAACCCGGTGGGTCCAATGATTAGTATTCAGAATAAATATATAACAATAACATATCGAGGCATCGGTACTAAATTGAGATGGTTTCATAACCAGGAAAAAGTCCCCCACAGTAACAGGGTTAAGAAGCCTCGCCCGCCTTTAAAGCATGGCTGATGGTCCAACCACAGATTCTGTAATTGTCTTCCATCTACACCAAGTTGCTAAAGCACCATAAAACAGTGAGGAGCACAAAGAAAATAAACTAAAGCATGGAAACACAACGCTAACCCTCATCATGGCAGTCTGGTCACGGCCATCAATGTTTCTCCTCTGCAGACGCGGCGTGGAGTCGTCTCAACCCCGTCTATTAGTTTGGTATCGGTATGCTCAGCTCATCACTGCTTACAGGAAACCTGCCATTTTCATGTTCTAGACTTTTGGTGTTGCAGGTATCAGAACTTTTCCTCCCCCAACTCTTTTCATTCCATACATGGAGCATCGAAGGTGATGAAGTGGTTCCGCGTGTTAATTCAATGAAAACATTAGCAACCGTATTGGCAAAAAGGTTTTTTTTCTCGGTTTCCTCTTATGGCAATTATGCACTGAAAAGATTTTTCACAGATATTTCCACATCTGTGAAAGTGGACGGGAAAGTGTCTGTTGATGTGACGCAATTAAATAAAATGATAGCAGAAATACGAGCGATCGTGACCTCGCTGATTATGACGATGTATCTGCGCGCGGAAATAATATACACCAGAGAGAAACGATTGAATTGAAAGGCGTTTATTAGGCGGTAATATTTTCCTAATGAACGGATTATCAAAGGTTTACACGCACCCCTCTCAACCGGGTCGGTCTTTTCCGTTTGAGGTGGTTACATGGGGCATTTTTATTCTCATTACTAGTGGGAATAGAGTGATGCAGGAATGAATCCTAAAACCCAGAAATGAGTCAGCATTTTTTGCACTTCCGGTTCCCTTTCGGGTTTTTGGTTTAGATGCCTGAATTAAGGTCTGTGGTTGACACAAGCCGAGGAGATTTTATCATTTTGTTCTGAGACATAAAATAAGTCAGTAAACATCCCTCTGGTGAATTTAGAAGCTTTTACATGTCTTTAAAAAAAGGCGGTTGCTAACAAGTGTCTGAATGAGACGACTAGACGTCCTCACTGGAACACTAGTCCTCCTTTAGCTTAGCGGTGGAGACGTGAAGTCACGTGACCATGGTGGAGTTCCTTTATAGACGTAAGCTTTTTACTCCTGCCGACTGCATTCACGCTTCAAAAAACATTAAAGTGGCGTGCATTTGTGAAGACCATCTGGCCGAACAAAACGTGTAAGAATCATGAATGTTTGTTTGCCACAGAGTTTACATTCTGCAATAATCCAAAACTAATGGAAAAATCTCATTGGCTTTTTTTTTTACAGGACACCAGTGTGACGATAACGCCCTGGCCGGCCAACAAAAATACATCATCCCTGCAGCACTCAACTTCCTCCTCATGATAGCATATGAAAAAAGGGACTCCTCATTTTTCATGTATTTTCCTATTGAAAGTTTAGACAACAAAACTACTGAGTTTAGGTTTTGGAAAAGTCTGTTAACTCAGTTAGGGTTTAGGAAAAGATCATGGTTTGAGTCACAATAAATACGGATGTGGTGTTACTGAATTATGGCAGCTTTGTGACAAATAAATCAAGGTTGACTGCCCGTTCCTCAAGGGGTACGGACTCGTATACGTGCGAAATTGATTTCCTGGGATTTTCCTGGGATTTTCACGGGACAACGCATTCATTTTGGTCGGTATATCTACGAACGCTGTTTGAGAACAGCCTGCAGCACTCTAATAGGGTCCACGGAACATGCACCTACTGTTAATGAGCGTAAATGGATTTGCTGCGTGCGCGTGTGCAGGTGCTGCCGCTACGTTGGAATTTAAAACCTGTTCTTGAAGCATTTACTGTCACCAGGTGTGACAGCTCTGACTCACAGACGAGAGTTTACGCTCGCCTTCTACGCGGCGTGCTTTAGAATCCACGGCGTGTTTGTACATGACAGGTGTGTGTGTGTGTGTGTGTGTGTGTGTGTGTGTGTGTGTGTGTGTGTGTGTGTGTGTGTGTGTGTGTGTGTGTGTGTGTGTGTGTGTGTGTGAGTGTGTGTGTGTGTGTGTGTGTGTGTATGTGTGTGTGTGTGTCCCTATACAACCGAACCTTCCCCCTGATGCCGCGGTCTTGGCTTTCAGGTGTGTGTTTTGTCTTGGAAGTGATTTGTTGCAGAACCCAACAGCCGGCAGTGAACTTTTTCGACCTCAGACAATATCCTCCCTGGACTCGGTGCTCCCGGGTGAACACGCACTCATGAAGGAGACACACACACATAAAGGAGACGCACACATAAAGGAGACACACGGGTGCACACATGCTGCAGGGCGAACAGCTGACTTACACTCTCCGGCTGTCGGCGCCAAGGCAACCGCTTTCTCTCACTTCCTACACACTCATCCATCACTTTGCACCTCTGTTAGACTCCTCGTCTGAAGTATTTTTCTCCGCTCTCTCTTTCCCCAACCTCATTGCTTCCCTTCATCCCACCTCCACTTCCTCCACGTCTCCCTTTTCATTTCCTCTGCCTCCTTCTCCCTTCCTTCCTCCTATACGCTCCTTCATTCTCTCCTCGACTTCTCCCTTTTCCGCACTGCCCTTGTTTCCTCCGATCAATCAGATTTCACCGTTGATAAAGAAATGAAAGTATCAAAGTGACGGACACTCATTACTCCGATAAATAATGCATGGCCGTCCTGATGAATGGCTCTTTGTCAGCTAAAAATGGGCTTCGGGCGTTGTGAAATGTCACCTGTAAAATATCTGTCCATCCTTGCGTCCTCTCTGCTGCACCTGATTGCGCTTATACAGCTATTCATGTTGTGTTTTTTTATTACCGAGCACATTCATTTGTTTTTCCCGTTTGATAAAAGCATGAAATACGGCCACCAGTTAATGAATAATAACAACACAAATGATGGAAATCTTCTTGAAAGGGTTCCAGTTTGGAGAGGAAGTGGTTCTTAATTTGTGTTTGCTGCACAGAAAAACGTGTTCTGTGGCCGAGTGGAAACCTGCAGCGGCACCCGGTAGCTTCTAAAGGAGACGCGCAGCCCCCTGAGGGGGCAGTGAGGGCGATAGATGGAAAGAAAGAAGTTGCAGAAGAAGAAGAAGAACAGTAGAAGGAGATTACCAAAGAGGGATCAAGAAACAAGGCAGAGGAAGGAAGGGGAAAGCCTGTGCTCCTCAGCACTCAAAAGAAAGTAAAGTGTTACGTGTGAGCTTTGGAGGGAGAAGGGGGAATAGAAAAGCAGACAAAAACAAGTGAGAGAGAGAGAGAGAGAGAGAGAGAGAGAGAGAGAGAGAGAGAGAGAGAGAGAGATATAGGAGAAGAAAGTAAGTAAAGAGAGGAGCAGGGGAGACGAAACGCTTCCCTGAGAGCTCTTAAGCTCTTGTTGTGTACAGTGATGAGTGATAGTGTTTGCAGGGTTAACAGCCCAAAGCCGTGGGATGGAGGGAATACACAACACACAAAGCTAAATGGGGGGGGGGGGGGCAAGGGCACACACTCACACACCAGAGGAGAGGGATGAGGGCAGCAGAGAAGGCCCCGGACCCCAGAGGACCCCCCCCGACAACCATCCAAAGGCTCATTCACAGATGAACGTCGGCTCTGGGTGGATGGATCGCGTTGGAGATGGAGCTTATAAACGTTTAAAAAAAAAAATGTACTTTTACTAAAAGGAGTCGTACGAATGCACATAACTTTCTCTGCTAACCCTCTCGTCGATGTCGGCCCATGTCCACGGAGAAGGAGCCAGCGGACCAGACACAGTTGTCTAAGGCGTCCTGTCTCCAACACAGGAGAGAAAACTGGTGACCAGGGAGGGGAGGGTTTGCAACTAAAGTTACCCAGCAGACAGATTAATCAGACTTCCACAAACAACATTGACAGAACTGAACTGTAAAGTCCAAAATGAAGGAAGCGATCATATAATCTGCATCGCACCATCCACTTCAACGACAAGATAAAGCTGTTGGAGACCTCATGTTGTGTCTAATGCCAATAAAACAGAAGGATAGGGAACAAAATGTGTGTGTGTGTGTGTGTGTGTGTGTGTGTGTGTGTGTGTGTGTGTGTGTGTGTGTGTGTGTGTGTGTGTGTGTGTGTGTGTGTGCGCCAAACTTGGGTATAAAATGTGTTTGAAAGCCACATTGAACGGACTTGAAAAAAAAGAAGAGGAAATTGATTTCAACAGAGTTGTATGTTCTCAGTCTGGGAGCCCAAATGTAGGGGGGGATGTGTGTGTGTGGGGGGGGGGGGGGCCGGGGGGGATCTAGTCATAGCCAGAATGACAAACACTGATGCAAATCCAAAATCAATCCTGAGACTGAAAGCGCTGGCGTCCGATGTCGCGGATCAGTGAATGAAGCTTAAAAAATAGAAAAGAAACGAGCGAGGAAGCGGCTCGCTGCCCATCCCGTTTCTTCTTTGTTTCTTCCATTTGCAAAACCACTTTCAAAGCCGTGTCAAGCGCTCAACGTGCACCGCAACGAGGCTCCCCTGAAAGAGCCCATCTCGCTCTGAGATGGAAGTTTCAGCAAATTACACCGCTGTCTTTAACTGCGTAAAAACAATGCTCCCGTTGCAGTAATCGTTTAGCTGCAACAGCTGTGGAATGCTAACAACCTCATTGTGTGGAAGCAGAGGGTTAATGGCAGAGTTGTTATTCTTTCATCCTGCGGGGATTAGCGTTGAGCTCACGTTTTCTAGCTCCATTTGAGGAAAACGTGCCAACCACGAGAGCTGAGTAGAGTATAAAAAACATTAAAAAAAGAGCAGCAGGTTTGTTGGCAAAATAGTTTTGCACGTATTCTACTCGGTGGTTTCCCTGCCTGCCGGTTCCCACTCCACAGTAATCGATACGAAATTACACACCACAACTTGGAGCCGGAGGAAATGCACTGGTGGGAAGCCATCAAAGACAGGAAGGGAGAAAATTAATAACAGTGAGGGCAATAAAAAAGAAACAGTGTAAACCTATAAAACGTAGCAAACACAAGTGTAAAACACTGGAAAGAGTCGAATTGAGGGATAAAAGACAGTTTAGCTAGAACTGTTGTTTCCTGGTCCTTCCTATCATTGTGTGATCATGGCGATAGCTACGAACTAGAGTTGATAACGGGGATACTGAAGACCACTATATGGAGAGACGTAAACACAGCTTCTCCCAACTTCATCAAAGCTTCCACACAGCAGTCGTAGCTGAATGCTACCTCTGACCTTGAAATGTCGTTATTACAGTCAAAGAACTGGATCAGCTGTTCAGCCGCGGTGGTTTGGTTCACGTATATGCCTGATTTATACTCCTGTGGCTGGTACTAATGACGCGTAGCATGTAACTTCTTTTTGATTTGGACCAGTTGTTTTCAAATCTCTTGTCAGGCGGTCTTTGATTTATTTGATGGCCGTGATTCATCAGGTCCATATGAGTGGAAGGCGGCCAACACAACTCCATGGCTGAAAAAAATTAAATAAAAGATGGACGAGTTGGATGATGAGGACGAGCTGTGATTACGAAGGCTGTTGTTGACCTTCTTTCAGAAGAGCGCCTTCAGCCGGGAAAAAGCACTTCGGTGGACAAGAGCCGTTAATGGTGAAACAATAAGTACCAACTCAGTTCTGCTGCTTTGTTTAAAGATATTGGGGTGTTGTAGTCTTATTTCTAGTCAAATGGAGGGTTTAAAGAAAATATTATTGACACTGGAGATACTGGAGGAAAATAAAGCTCCTCCCAGCCCCATCCCTAACAACATCATGAAACTGGAAAAAAGAAATGTTTAACGATTAATTCCATTTAAGGAAAATGGACTTCCTCAGAAGTTTTCAGTTAGCAGACGAGGTGAAAACCAGTCGAAGCTAATCAAAGTTCTTATTTAAACTCATGTTTAAATGACAGGCTTAATAATGGCATTATTAATCCAAACTATGCAAATACACACCTACACTCTGCTGGCATGCACCCAGTGAACAACACAAAACACACACACACACACACACACACACACACACACACGGAAAAGAGTTGTCTTTAAAATAGAAAAGCAACAAAGGCTAGAAACACTAATCACTTCCCCGGGGAAAAAATCAGAAAGGACTAAATATGCTTCTCTCTCTCACACACACACACACACACACACACACACACACACAGCAGCATGCAGTCACGTATGCTGTGTTGACACACCAATCAAGACCCAAAACCCCGATCCCCAGCTAATCAACATGTTTCTGAGGGGGAATGGAAGAGGAACCACTAATGAATACTCAAAGAAAACTAAATTTAACGGTTGGTGGGGTCCAGCAAAAAAAAAATAAAAATAAATAAATGTTGGCACTTGGGTTACACACTTTTGTGTAATTGAGATAAAAAATGCTCCATTTTCCCAATTGATGGCCATGTAATTATCAAGTTACGAGGTATTAGCGATGGCTTGGTTTGGTCACGGAACATTTCATCCACATGGGAAATAATTCCACTTGTTAATTACAGTGAAAAAGGGGCGGAATGAGAAGCTGGAGATAAAGCACAGAGTCTCTGTGCTGAATTTACAAAATATATGAGGACATAAATAGAAGGAAATGCACTCCAGTGTTCCCAGTGCAGTTATACTTGACCTTTTAATCTTTGTTGGTTTGGGAGCCACGTCCTTGATTTGGTGCTCTGCTTTGAGTTTACATATGTGTGTAATGTTGAGATAACGAACATGTATTGGACCATTAGATTTACTGATCTCTCCATATTCCATATGCAGACTACTTCCTTTCAACAGCTACTGATGCTCCTACTGTCACCATAATTGGTACAAATAAGGCTACTTGTTCACTAACACTACCCCCTCTCAGGTCAATGACGCTAACATCTTGTATCGTGTTTGTACTGTAGAACCAACAAATACCGATACTTCGACCCAATCACCCCATTTGTTGAATGTTGACGTTTCTGAACCAAATTAAATCCATGGATACGTTACATAACGCACAATTACACAGGATTAATGTTGTGAAAGTATTGGTTATGTTTGGGGACAAAACTACTTGGTTAAGGTTAGAAAATAGATCATGTTTTGTGCTGAAATAATAATGTAATAACGTAGTAACGTAGCAACGTAACGTGACAACGTAATGTAACAAAAGTAACGTGTAACGAGTAAAAATGTAACTAGAGTAAATAAATATCAAAACGCCCTGAGCAGACTGTCTTACGTGACAAGCGTAACGATATTACATAACAAGCGTTAGGTCAAAGTTTACCTTTGGTTTCACATGGGACATGAACAGCGGCCTCCTGGGTAAAAGTCCTGCGTTCATTTGACCCATCCTTCTAACCTGAGTGGTCTCTCTCTCGCTCATCAAACTTGTTACTCATCATACCACATGACTTTGAGTGACGGTCGCTCAATATAATACGTCACTGGTGTGCAAAGTTTTCTCGTAAATAAATAACATTTCTGTTTATATTTAATTTCATATTTTTTGTAAAAATGTTACAAAGAATCAGCATCTTGACTAGCTTGCAGTCATCTTCCCTTCCTTTGCTGGCACATATCTGGAGTTCTTCGTGCATCACCACCGTCGATCAGTGGGATAGTGTGAAACCATTGTTGTCTTGTCACCTGCATGCACAAAGTGGTCAAAAACTCGACAGTGTGCCCTTGATGGTTGAAAATCCCAGGAAATAGGAACATTACTAAAGTATCCAACATGCTCAAAGACATTTTCAATCTATCCCACCTCTCTGTCCTCTGTTCTATCAAATCAGACTGCGTTTCTCTCCATAAATAACAGCCCATCAGATTACATTTAACGTTGATCCCTCACTGTCTAATGTCCTGTCCAAATGTTCTGTCCCAAAAGGAAACACATCACATTAAGACGGTAATATAATTGCATGGGGGGCCTTTAAAAGAAACAGGGTTAGCATGCTGCTAGGACACAGGATGTGAACTCTCAACGCATTATTTCGTTCATCCGTCTTCAGCTACTTCCCTCAGAGGACTTGTATTTTTTTACTGCAGTATAAAAACGTCCGACTGCTTCCCGCTTTGCCGCTGAATGTGAAGACTGTCAACAATTGTCATTTTTCTGGGGAGAGCAGGAGGGAGACGACCTCAAGAGGTTGTCCTCCCCCCACCCTCCCTCCCCAGGAAAACGTAAACAAGGTTGTTTTTCATGCCGTTTGAACAAATGAATGAGCGCTGTCGTTTCTCCGCTGAGTACAATCTCGCAGAACACGAAAAGTGCATTTCCACGTCGGTTCTGGTTCTTGTTCTCTCATTGTCTATCTCTGCATCTCAATCCTATTACCTTTTTTTTATCTTCTCTATTCTCCCCCCATCCCCCCTCCCCCCCTCTCCCTCCATCGTCCTCACTAACTATTTATCATGCAGAGAGCACAAGCAGGGCCGGTAATATCTGCATTCCCCACCTCTGTTTTTCATATCTATTGCTCGGTCTTTCTCCGCATCGCGCTCCCTGCTAGTCCGACGCTCGCTAATGTCTGTAAATGAGAGAGAGCAACAGGCTTTATTATGACGGAATGAAAAGCAGCACAGTGGAGCAGAGCACGCGCACACACACACACACACACACACACACACACACACACACACACACACACACACACACACTGAGAGAGGTCGGGTGTAAACAGAAGCAGTCCATTAGTCATACTTATATTGTAATCAGTTGGGAGTTGCAAAAAAACATACAGACCACACGAATGTCATCACACAGTGGGATCTGTGAGAGGGAACACTGAATATGTAACGAGAATCTGACACATTGAATATATGACTGGAAAACGAGACAATATGGAACGCTGCACTGAGCTGAAATATATAAAGTGGATAAAGATGCTGGGTGTAGAGCGCTGGAGCACGTAGGGAATAAAGTCTAGTATACAAGAGCTTGTAAATACCAAACAACAGGAAAGAAGATACCAGAATTTACGACTCTACCACCGTAATGCTGTGTTCACACCAAACACGACGCGAGTAGATTATATTAAAAAGTCAATGCAAAGACGCTAAAGGACGCAGGTAAACGTGAATGCGCGAAACTCGCCTCATTTGCGTCACGCTGTGATGCGAAAGCCGATCAACGTAGAGATTCTCCTCCTGAGCACCCAGAGCGCTACAGAACCTGCTATTAGTAGAGACGAAGCTATGTGTTTGAACCAGAGGGTACAAACGATAGCGCCGCGGCCGTACTGAAGCCTATGTGGCGTTATGTTGAGTGTTGATGGAGCTGCTACAGTGTTAGCTTAGCCTAGCACCGATGGAGCTGAGCTCCATTGAGAAAACAAGCATTTTAAAAGTTGTTTGCTTGTCGTCTTGCGGAGAGAACAAAACATGAATTCAGATTTCATACAAATCGGCATCATTATGTAGTTATTTCGGCATCTTTGTTTGTCCATTTATTGCAATTAAATCCCAGCAAAATGGTTTATTTTTAGTTCTTGCAGCTGTAGTGAACTGGGCGACATGTGGCTCGCTAGATACAGTGAATACAGCTCGATGGAATCCACGGAGCGCCTCCGGATGATACTATGAACCCAGCGCTCCTGGTGTGATCGTCATGGCCGGAGCCAGTTGTGAGGTCACCGAGGTCTGGACCTTTATTTCCCACAAGGCACGTCAATGACGTGAAACTGCTTGAGAGGGACAGCCATCAACAAGACGGCTATCTGTGATGGTGAGGTGACTGTAGGAGGCAGAGAGTATTCTACTCACAAAACCTATATGATGACAGACTATGTATGTGCGCAGTAGACGAAGATATGATTGAAAACTCTGTCGTGTCATTCTTTAAAGTGATTTGATGTTCTCTTGGATTTCATCAGCTGGGACGCTGACCCGCAGGGTCAGTGGCAGGCAGTCCGGCCCTCTCCTCAGCACCGCGGGGGTCTGAACTGCTGATTTGAACGTTTGAGTTCACTTGGTGAAGATGGTGTTCGCATTTGTGTGGACAATAAGCAACAGAACTGTGAGATTTATGCCCGATCAAAAAGAAGTGTTTTCTTTTAGTTTCATTTATTTAGGACAGCTCGATTTTCTTTCTTTAAATATTAAGCCTTTATTCTCATTACCATGCAAGTTTACACTCGTAATAGCACAACTTTTGTTCTCGACATCTCAATAGCACACATATGTGGGATGTGTTTTGAATGTGCTTTGATCTCGGGCAGAAATCTTGCTGAAAAACATCCAAGCTATTAAAGTCCAGGTTTATAAATGAACTAAAATGAATTAATGGTTTATTGAGCTGAATAGGTGCCATGCACATTGAAGTGAAAATCATGAATGTGTTGACTCTGAAATGAGAAAAGTTGATCTGGAGGTGAAAACATATTTGAACACAGTATGCCTGAGAGCCTAACTGCATAATATTTGTATATATTGAATTGTCACCTTTTCTTTACATAAATAAAGACATTTGCAATTGTTGCTAAAAAATCCCCCCGAATGCAGGAAATCAAGTGTTTTCACACTTGAAAATGTTTTTTCTCTTCCCCATTTGCCTGTTTCTGTGTTCAAAACATCACATTGTAGATGAAGCTTAGCCTCTGAGGGTCTGAAGTCAACCAGAGGCCATACTGCAGGGCAGTCTCTTGTGCGAAGTACACTTCTTCTGTAGTTGATTAAGTTTAAGCTTTCAGAAGAGTTACGACCCCTGAACATTTCGTTCAGGTACTCGTAATAAACAAACCCGTGACCTTGCAGAGGAGACACCTGAAAGAGGCTGAAACTCCATGTGGAGGTACACAAAGTGAAAACCGCCGGCGGAATCCAAAAGTGAAGCACAGCAGCGCTTTAGACACGACCTGCAGCTCCGCGTTACAACACCAGACGGGTGGAGGCGGAGGCGCTGGGTAGGCGAGACAAATGGAGAACTGGACCCTCTCCCAAACCGCGCCGCCGACCAAATCCCTCTAAAGCACTTTAACACCCGCGGGACAGCTGTTTTTGTTTTCACTTGCTTAGGTAACATCACGCAGAGGCGGGCCGCCGCGGAAGGAGAGCGGGTCCCGCCTCGAGCCCTTGGCAGCTCCAATCTCGTGCTGCAGGAGGCCGACGGTAATTAGCTCTTCAACTTCAGAAGACAACACTTGGCGAGCCAGACAGCCTGGGCCTGCTCAAAGGAGCGGAAAGAGAGGGGCAGTGACACGATGCAGATGTAGTCAGACGTCACGCACGCACCCGCCCACACGGGCACGTGCACGCACGCGCAGTTACGCAGATGACACGTTGTGTGCAGGTATAGTCACACAGCTGGAACAACTGAAGAGGCTTTAGGATAATCTAGCCTGTGT